>CAIGRN010015546.1:0-24700 GCA_903798345.1 Fraxinus anomala
GCGGACAATCAACTCTTCCAAGTTCTTTTCCCTGCGCTTGTGCTTGAGATGGTTTTTGAAATCTTTCCACATTTGAGGGAGTTTCTCGATGATGGCAACCACTTGGAAGGATTCGCTCAATTCCACCATCTCGGCGTGAATGTCATGTAGTAGAACTTGAAGTTCTTGCACTTGACTAATCACCGTTTTGGAATCCAACATCTTGTAGTCCAAAACTTTGCCTACTATGAACTTTTTAGTTTCGGCATTCTCGGTCTTATATTTTTTCTCCAATGAATCTCATAGATCCTTGGCAGAGTCATTTGAACTATACACTTCATAAAGTATATTGTCCAATCCATTAAGGATGCAGTTCTTGCATAGAAAGTCAGAATGCTTCCATGCGTCCTAGGCGATAATCGACTCACGATTATTCTCTCCTTCTTTTACCGTTAGTGCAATTTCCTTGAGAAACTTTGCTAAGTTAAGAGTGGTAAGATAGAATAACATCTTTTATTGCCATCTCTTGAAATCCGCACCTCTAAACTTTTTCGATTTTTTCCCATGCGGGATTGCAGTACTTTGAAGTGGTATAGCCAATGGCGGAACCACATAGTTAGAACCATTTTGACTCGAAGTAGCTTCAATGGTAGCCACTTATGTTCCACAAATAGAAGTTCAACGTAAACAAAATAAAGAATAGAATATCACACGAATGTGTATTCCAAAAGATGAAAAGAAAAGAACAACAACGACAGCTACAAAATTTTGTCTTAAGATTGTTGGGCACAACAAATCAAATATATGTACAGGTGAAATGGTTGTTGTAAATCGAACAAACAAAAGGTGTAGTTTAATCTAGAGGAGCGTGATTAAACATTATAGTATAGTGAAAGAGAATGTAGTATGAAAACTACAAATGAAAAATAAAATCAAGAATAGAAGAAGAAAAAGAAGAACAATTCAAGGCAAGTGATTTTCACTATTTCTTTAAGATAAATTTACCCCGCAACGGTGTTCACGGTTCACGGTACTTATCTCCCAAGATACAACTGATTCAACTTATAGTAGAAGCACTTCAAACGATAAGTTATGGTGAATTTTCGACAGAGTTTCTCTCTACAAAGAAGAAAACAGTTTTTGAGAAGTGTTAAGTTATGGAGCCTAATTATTACCATTTTGCAGAGCCGTCATTAGGATTATTTGTTATCATGCAAAGAGAGTGAAGGATTATAAAACATTGTATGTGCAATTTATTCTTGTAACTTTTTCCATTATAGTAAATTGCTATAGCAGTGGAGGAGGCCATAGTGTGACATTGAGTCAAATCTTTATAAATTTTGCATGTCTTTATTTCTTTCTTCTAATTGATTATTTTCGGTGAAATAGAATTAAAGTTTCTAATTCTCAACAAGAATGAGCTGTGGTACACATGATGAGGGCAAGTCTTGGCCCCACTCTCCTTGATGGATCAGCCTGTTTGGTCAGTCTCTTCTGATTTATAATTGAATCTTTACGTGACCGAGAGGTAATCAAAAGGCGGCTTGATATTCTTTTGTTTCATCAGGATGTTATAAATAAGAGAGACAAATGGTAATGTTTTATGTGTATTACCACTTCAAGCATAATCTTTAATCAAATAAAATATACATGAAGCCGCAAAAACGTAAGTAAGGGTAGTAATGTGAAGATAAGGCCACCAATTTTTTCAGTGCAATTTTGTGCATTGTGACAACGAACATCCATTATCAGGCCAACTCATTGGAAAACCAACCTGTTGCGGAAGCTTCAAGAAATCTAGATCGAGGCTCAAAAAAACCACCAAACAATGAACACCAAAACCACCAAGGCTCGACCCAAAACTTCACATTTACTTTGGTTGCCACAAGTCTTCTCAACCCTACAAAGGAGAAGGGTGGTGGGGTGGTATTAGCATGAAGAAGAGATAACAATGGTTGAAACTCACTCATTCAACTCTAAGAGTTGGCTACCTCTCCTCACCCTCTCTATTGCCTCACCCCTCACACACATTCAAGAAAACAGTTGGGAAAGGATACATATATTGGATTGGTTTAGGTCACCAACTTGGGCCAAATCTCATTAAATGGGCCGCTACTTACATACCAATAAATGGGCTATCATATCACCATCCAACTAAGTCAACAACCAAATGGACTAGGAAACAATACATAACTACTAGTTTTAAAGATCACATTTCATAAATAACAAACTCATTAAAATATATTAAAAATCAGGTAGTAAATAAATTTATTAAATATTAAAATACAATATAATATACATTAATTATTTCTACCCATGCCACCTCACATACCCCATCCTATCATCCCACTATACCACCTTCCCTCCACCTCTCCACCAAAGACAGTCATCGGCTCCGACGATCGCTCAGGTCAGAAAATTTAAAATTGAAAATCACATCCCACCCCATGGATCCACCTACCACCACCCACATTCGTTGACACATGTCATCCGTGACTAATTGTGATCAAGTTTGTATTCAATGTGACTAACTGTGAACAAATTTGTGTTCAGTGTGACTGTCTGTGACTAGGTTAATCTCAAATCACAATCAGTTACAATCAACACAAAATTAGTCACAACAAATATATAGTTGATCGCATATGGTCACCACAAATAACTAAGGGCATCGAATGAAACTGCACCTTTTGTACCGTCAATGCTTCCTACAACCCAAGTCATACCTTCTCCAAATCCAGTATGGAATGGATATCAGGTTGCACCCTACTTAACATTAGAGAGGAGCTTATCTACACCCCCAGCATTTTCCTTGAACGAGTTACCAACTTATATGAACTTCCCAATTCAATATCAATAGGAGATGGACTAACCGTGACCAACTTTGTTTTCGGTGTGATTAACTGTGACCAAATTTGTATTGAATGTGACTGTATGTGACCAAGATAAATCTCAAGTCACAATCAACACAAAATTGGTCACAAACAACCACGACGACCACCAGCATACCGTACAACCGCCACCACATGAAGATCCAATACTCGTAGCTGCAACCAACATACCATACCACCACATATAACACCAGTCACCATCGCCAAAACACCACCAATCACCACCATAACACCACACACCATCGTATAGCACCCACTACACACCGCACACACCACTGTCACCACCACACACACCACCCACTACACACCACCACACCCAACCACCAGACATAGCACCGCACACCACCACGCCTAACCTCAACTGAACCCAACCACCAATAAGCACCATCGAACACAACCACCGCATAAAAAAAAGAGGATTAACGGATCGCATCGTGTGCAACGAAGATGAACAGCCGCACACAAACTGACATTACAGCCGCGATGAACTACCGTTGCGCTGTGAACCGTCGTCGGCATCAGTCGATGCCGCGTCGCCCAGTTCATCGCCGCCAACATCGTCGCTGTGAACCGTCACCCAGTTCGTCGCTGCCAACATCGTCGTCGCTTCCGTTCAGAGAGAGAGGACAGAGACGTGTAGAGAAAACGTAGAGAGGTAATTATAATTATAAAATATAATTACCACCTGAATTTTGAAATGTAAACTTTATCTCCTTATTTTTTAATTGTAATCTTGAAAAAAATGATTTTATGTGATTTTTTCAATGGACTACCATACCATCCAACTCAACAAATCCAACTACAACTTGAGCCATCCAATAGTGTAGGTCGTTTCCAGGTTTAGCCAAGTTTATGGTGTCGATAAATTATCCGACATCTGTTTTAAATCAATATCCGAATTTATGGGGTATTAATAAACCCAACACAACCAAAATTGGGTAAAGGCCTGTCGAAACAAGAAACTCGACGTTGTGAAATTGAACATGTCCAGACTATACTCATGATACGAAAAATAGTAATACAATTGCATCGACACTTAAACCAAAACTCCCCTTTTAGATTTTGGTTTTTGGAGAATAGCATGTTGGCCGACCCTACTCTATTCAGAGCAAGACAGTAGACAAAGCCCCTAGGAACTGGGTGAATTAAAAAGCAAGATTACCAAAAAATATAAAATATACAACAATGTTAAGTACATTATGTTCAAGATATTGAACTACCAAGTTATATCCTTTGGAACCTTTATAATATACAGCAATAAGAATCTAAATAAATTACACTTGATAACGTGCTCTTAATTTATTAACAAGTTCAGAAGCTCTTGTTCAATTTTATTAGTTTTAAAAGTTCTAGTTTTAAAGATTTGATAGAGTAATTCAGGGGTGGCAATGGATCGAGTCCTAGACATCTTTGCTCAGCTTGTATTCACAAATTAGGCTTCATTGGACCTTACGGGCCTAGCCGAGTCTTCCACGATCCCACGAGCTGGCTCATTTTTTCAAAGAAGTTAACAAAATAAGCCCATAAATGAGTCAAAAAACAAGCTAGCCCTGACCTACAAATGGAGCGAGTTTGGCTCGTTAAAAAAAGTGAGCTCGACTTTGACCCATGACTCGGCTCAATTCAAGCTCGAGTCATTCATGCGTAGAGCCGAGTCTGTGAATGACTCAGCCCATTTGCCACATTAGAGTAATCTAACCAACTATGCCCCTCTCTAGTCGCGCTTTTGTGTGAATTTTTAGCTTTTTTCGACATTTATATATTGTAACGAAGAAGCAGCTGCACTTGTTGAATCATGGACGTAGCCGCAAATTGTTGAAATAAAGGGCGTTTCACAACTTTTTACAGAATGAATTACCGAAAATGCCCCCGTCAAAAAAATTGAAGAAAAGCTAAAGAGGGCTTTTCCGATAATTCAAATATAAAAAATTATGAAAGCTTCATTTTGTTCAACAATTGTGGCTGTTTTCTTGTTTTAACAACTGTAATTGCTTCCTTTTGATACAGTATAACAGTCGACAAAATGCTAAAATTTCACAAAGCACCAGCAAGCATGGGCTAGATTGTCTTGATCTCCCATATTATACAATATTATAAAATAAAAATAAAAATAAAAATAAAATAAAAAAAAAAAAAGGATTACTGATCTCCCATATTATACAATAATACTTACACACACACAACCATGCATTTTCTTTCTACTCTATTATTAATTATTCGTGTTTTCTTTAATGTCTTGAGTAGTCGAGATTCTCCACCGCAGCACAACAAATATTTTGTTCGGTTTCTTGATTCTTATACCACATTATTAGCTCACACGAGAACGTGCGCACATACCCACACCATTCATATATTTGAATATGCCCAAACTCACAAGAAAGGCAGATTCTTCGTCTTAACCACGGGAGACGCTGTCATGAGGCCAAAGAAAAGCACCAATGGCGAACTTCCGCTTCTGCTCGACACTGCCCATTCTCGGAAGCCCATATTCCAACAGAAGCCCATCAATTCTCCACTCCGGCATCGACTCGTAATCCGATACAGAGTAATTTGGATAGTGCAATGGCATTTGGAAGCTCGTTTTCTCGTTCCCTCGATAGCCACCACCAATTCTAGTAAGTCGTGTTGCTGCATTTGACTCCATCCCGTTCAGATTATTACGCCTTTCGTATGAATCGGAACTATCCTACACCTTCTTTTCAGTCTATCATGTGCAAAAGAGTGGAAGAGGATTTTATACACGACATTTCGTGCACGACATGAATTCTTAGCATTGAAAAAGATCATTATAATTTTCAAAACTTTTGTTGGCAGCTAACCTAAATCTTCCACGTATAAATGTTAGATGGGATCAAATGTTTTGTCAAAGTTGCAAAGGTACACGCTTCTTAGAGTGTGGCCAAAAGGTTGTCAATAATTGTCTTCCACTACACCAAAAATAATTTTTAAAAAATGTAACTACGATTTTTAATAAAATTATAAATGTAATTTCTGCAATTTTTCAAATTAAGGTATACAACCACTGTTTACTCAAATTTACTCAAATTTTATCAAAATTTACTATTTTTTATTTATTTATTATCAACCACTGTCAAATAACCCCTAAAATGTTGTGTAACGCCAAAAATGCTAAAATAGTATTACTCCATTTTCAAAAAAAATTAATTTTATTATATGGGAACTCATCATGTGTGCACTCACATATACATGTATCATCGTAATTCACATGAAGATACGTACACAATTATTTATTTAATTAGCCCTGTTTGACGGTTATTAAACTCATTTTTAATTACATATACTCACAATAAAATATTTTGTACATAAATTTTATTTTTTTTCTATTTTTTATCTATACATTATCCTAAAAATCACTATTTTAAAACTCATTTTCTCGAATAAAAAACAATAAAATTACTTTAATGGTTGTCAAACAGGGCATGATGCAATAACATTGTTAAAAAAGAAATAATTACTTGGCTAATCAAAGTTAGCAAATTAGAGCCGAAGTATATCTTTTGACTTGAGACATAAAAGACAAATTAACATCTTTACAACTTGTATTATTAATGATTCTTCCCATGGATTTGATATTTGAAGGAGTTAAGATGAATCAGAAATTAAGGTGTGTCTGGATCAATTTTAATTTTTAAGGCCCAACTTTCCATGACTATAATGTGGACAAACAAGGCATAGTATGACGCTAAAATTTGATTGACACAATTCGCATCTTTAACTTTTCTTCCATGCGTATTTAATACGATAAGGTGGAGCATTATTTCCTCATTGTTAGGCTCTTGTACACGTCTAATTGCCTCCTTAATAATAATAATAATTATTATTGTTATTGTTATTACTACTACTTCGATTAATGTGGATTTATGGATTACATTAATAAAAAAATCAAATGCATCCATAATGCAAGGATCATTGTCCATTTTGGAACTACTGATGACAGTATTACGAGATGCTTCAAAGTAGATATATCAATGTTCCCAAAAATAGTATTACGAGATGCTTGAAAGTAGATATATCAATGTTCTCAAACTGTCATCAACTTTTTCTATTTAATTATACGATCAAGATAATCCAAATTGAAATAAATAGAATTTTAATAATATTGATTTTTAAAACGTAATTGACATTGAATAGTTAAATTCAATTCTAACAGTCATACTTGACTTGTTATTTTTTTCATCGTTAGGAATTTTTACTGAAAAGATGCATTAAAAATTTACAATGAAAACTTCGAAAATATTATTGTTAGACGACAACTTGAACGAAAAGTGACATGTAGTATCACTTTTTAATTTAAATTTGCCATTTTTTTTTAAGTTTTGTCACATTTTTTAAATTTCTATCACTTCTAACTTATAGGTTACCATGTTCCTAAGATAAAATTATGTTCTATATTTAGTTAATATAAGAGAAGTATAATCACAAATAGACAACATGTAGAAGAAAATCAATCATCTCCTAGATGATTGGTGTTGTCCCCTTTTTAAGGTTTTGATTGGTGTTGTCCCCTTTTTATACTAGTCAATTACGACTCAGTTCATCGGCTTGAACGAGATTTTCACTACTCGACTTTGGTTATTTTATTATTAAAAAATATAAAATTACAATTTTAACATTTTAAAATCAGTCAACATTATTATCAAAATCAATTATTTGGTGAACTAACGGTCAATCATCTCCTAGTCAATTACATGTCTTGCACTCGAAAACACGAGTAGCAGAGCTGTCAACGGTTGAATCAAATGCACCGCCGCCTCCATTAGAGAGTAGCATAAGGGAAATCGCCATGCTTTTCATGTTCTGATTAGCTTCTTCGTCTCTACTCCTCTTCATCGTCATTTGTAAATTGAACGCCATGAATTCTTGAATGTATAATCTATGTATAGGATTTATGTATAAGAATGTAATCTTAAATCAGACCCTTTAAAATACAAATTAATTGTCGAACAAAAGAGAAAAGTCAATATATATCGTATTCTCGATTATCATCGTCGGAATCTGGTTGTTTGAAAATTATCGGACAAATGAGGTCACAAATTGAAAGCCATCAGAAGATCGAATAAGATAGAATCTATAGAGAACTCGTCGGAGAAAATAACTTAGATTCTAACCGCTGAAATCTTATTAATTGAAACTCGTCGAATAATTGAAGTAACAAATTGAAAGTGGTCAAAAGAATGAACAATGAGAGAATCTACAAAGTACTCAACGGAGCAAATAAATTCAACTCTCACTACCAAAATCTGGTTAATTTAATTTGTAACCAGTTCAAAAAACTGAGGTTGGAGAATTCAGTGGCATGCGACCATCTATTGAATTTGTGACATGTGATTTATTACGTGTGATTGGTTCTCTTGTGTCTGTGACATATGAACATTAATATGTTACCTATGCAATATGACATGTGACCCGTGACCTATAACATATGAAATGTGGCCTGTGAACTTAAATTTGTGACGTGTTATCAATGCACAAATACACGTGATATATGATCTATGACCTATACAATATGATATATCACTAGTGGAGCGTGATACGTGACCTATTTAAATTTATCTATGACTTGATACATGTGACTTGTGACCCATCACAACCACCAGATATCAACACAGTATTTAACATATACTCTAAGAATACGTGACGATTGTCTCCACCACCACAATCTTAACACAATTGTGAGCACCACCTGCAACACCATTACCTCAACATTACCATCACCACCTACACCATCAACCTTGGAATTACAATTATCACCTACATCATCATCACCACCATTTACAAACCACCAACAAAAATCACCCAAAACTTTGAATAAGCAACAGATCAAAGGAAAAAACTACCATTTATCACCACTATATAGTGGCAGCAGGCGATGATGTCGTCGTTGCGTGGAGTTGCTCGTAACGGCAATCGTTGCTCGCAGCTTCTCTACGAGGCCGCATGTAGCTACTGTCGGCACTATAGTGTTGAGGCTCTTTCGACGATGACGACTCTGAGCGACACACTCTCCGATGGTTGTGTGAGGAAAATGAGGAAAGATAAGGCAAATAATTAGTGTTCGAGAGTTAATGGTAGGGTGGATAAAATAGGATAAGGTGAGGTGAGGTGAATATTTAGATTAATATAATTTTTTAATATTATTTTAATATTAAAACTTGAATTTTCATCTGCTTTTTGAATAAAAATCTTTTAAACTTGATTTTTGAATTGGAAAAGTTAAAAACCTATCTAGGGGTAATTTTCTCATGCTAAAATCCTATTGGCCCATTGACAAGTAGCAGTTTATTAATTCTATACTTGGTTGAAAAGTGGGTAGTTTTAAGGTCCATTAGAGACTCTCTCTCTCTCTCTCTCTCTCTCTCTCTCTCTCTCTCTCTCTCTGCCTAAGTTTGAATGTAGTTATTTGGTTGTTGGAAATGGAAAGCATTAGACTTGGTCTGAGTATGGTGGCTTATGCCAACAAATCGATGGTGTTGCCATAAAATTTGAAAAATTATATTTAATATTTTTTTTACTTTATTCTAAATATATTATATTTTGTGTTTAAATTTTTTTCGTTAGATTAAATAAGGCACCAACTGAATTCGAGTCCCATATCCGTAACTGGAAGTTGCTATAAAATAGATTTCAACTTTTAAATGTAGTGCCGTTCACACAATTGAAGCTTTAATTGTGAGAGGAGAACAGTGGAATTTGTGCGTGGAATTGAAGCTTTAGCTTCTAAGATGGAGAGAATCAAAACCAACTCGCTTTAACTTCTAAGATGGTGGGAATCAAAACCAACTCCGCCTATGTAAACCAAATTGAAATCAAAACTAGTGTTCTCAAGTTTGATAGAACACTTGAATTATTTTTTGTGGTTCTTGCTTTGATAAAGATGCTGGCATCTTTTGATGTTTATATCAATTTTGGCTTTAAGAATTACTTACAAAGGATTATATGCACTATATAATAAGATTATACAGAGAGGGTAAGTTCCAGTTTCTACATATTACATACACGGTATCTGGATTAACACAACGTGTGTTAAACTAATTTGTCAAAAATTTATTTAATTGTCGAATTTTTCTTTAAGCACCAGTTGAGGTTGTAATTTTAGTTAATAAAAATCAATATTTTTCAATTCACCCCTATATTTTATCCATATTAATGTAAATTGCCCGGTGTTTGAGACCCATGTTCACTACGTACTTTAAGGTAGTGTTTGATACGCCAAATTTGTCTAGGAAAATGGAAAGGAAATTCCAACTTCCACAAAAGGTGGTGTTTGAAGTACAAAATTTGGCCACCCAAATGTTTTTTTCCACGCCACCTCACGCGCCCCTTTTCAATTTAATTTATGAAATGGTTTTCCCCCCCTTTTGGTGATGAAACTGAATTCTAGGTTTTTATTTATTTATTTTGCAATGGAAATAAATTTCATAACCAATTATAAAAAAAAAATTCATTTTAATGGACAATTTCCATATAAAACAAAATCAAATGAACACTAAACTTTGATTAGAAAAATAATTTTTTAGGAAATAAATTTTTTTTTTTTACTTTTTGACAATGAAAACAAATTTTATAACCAATTGTGAAAAAAAATTATCAGTTTAATAGACAATTTTCATATAAAACAAGGTCAAACGAACAAAAAATCTAAAAAAGTTTCAGTGAAAAATTATATCAATCAAACACACTTAATTAACAATTCCCTGCAAAATAATTTCTAAACAATTACTTTCTCTGAAATTTATTTATTTTTCATTCATTTTTTACCATTGCAATCAGATGAACCGTAATATTTTAATGAGAAATCGGATGTTGAAATAGTACTTTAATATTTAAAAATTTATGGTACAAAGGACATTTGGCTGAATGAAGAAAAGAGACAATGATCCGTTGAAATTCAATTTCTCCATTTCACCCTCACTTCATGGCAACAAATGACACTTTTACCCTCCAACTTTCTTAGTGGTTATTTGGAATGAAAGTGAAGAATTAAAGTTCATAGGGAAGATTCAAATTCATATCCTATTTTCTTGACAGATACAAAGAATATAGCCCCCACAAAATTTGAAATGGAAGTGAGTTTTTTTCATTTTAATTGGTCTCGAATCCATTTCCCCTCTCTCTCTCTCTCTCTCTCTCAAAGTTTGGCATGCTACTCGACTCAATTCAACTCAAACTCAAACTCAAACTCTCATTTATTTTGTACAAAAACCCAAAATATCACCAAATGAACACATTTCTTTCTCCTATATATATAAGCATTTTAGATGTACAAAAGTAGATTTCTTGATTTGCCTTTTGACTTCTTTTATAATTTCAAGGGTTTCATCAAAGATTCTTCCCATCAACAAAATGTGACAGCATCCGGCTTGTCAGATTGGGTAATTTCTCAGGAATAAAACACGCATTGACAATGACAATATGTTGTTATCCACCAAATTTTAGTTTAGTCCTCCGAGGACAATATTAAACAAAACTTATACATCAAGAATTATGATCTTATGTTAATTAATCAAGGTTCATCAATTACCTGGATATATGCTTCCAATAGATAAAATCAAGTCCTATCTCCTTCATCATGACCTTAGATTTTAACAAAACAAAAGTATATCCCTGTATAGATACCGCCAATCAATTTCTTGTTGTGAACCCTAGTTTTACACGCCAATTTCTTTAATATTTTTCAATTTTCTTGATACAAGAACATGCTAGTGTAAAAGTTGTATAAATCCATGCATGCTCAACACAAAATTATAGAACACAAAAAAGAAAGAATTCAAGAAAGTAAAAGCAATGGCGTCGAACATCGCCGTGCTTAGTGCCCTTGACAATGCACGAACGCAATGGTACCATGTGACTACAATTGTCATTACGGGAATGGGGTTCTTCACCGATGCGTACGATCTTTTCTGCATCTCCACTGTCTCAAAATTGCTGGGCCGTCTCTATTACTACAACGGCTCCTTGACCAGGCCGGGAAAGCTTCCTAATGGCGTCAACAATTTCGTTATTGGGGTGGCGCTGGTGGGGACCTTGATCGGACAGCTGGTTTTCGGGTGGCTTGGGGATAAATTGGGGAGGAAGAAAGTCTATGGTGTTACTTTGGTTCTTATGGGTCTTTGTGCCATTTGCTCGGGCATGTCATTTGGATCCAGTCCTAAAGCTGTTATGACTACACTTTGTTTCTTCAGGTTCTGGCTTGGCTTTGGGATTGGCGGCGATTATCCTCTCTCCGCCACGATCATGTCCGAATACGCCAACAAGAAAACCCGTGGTGCCTTTATTGCGGCGGTGTTTGCAATGCAAGGTGTTGGAATCATCTTTGCCGGTCTAGTATCGATGATCCTCTCGAGAATATTTCTTGAGGAATATAAGGGTCCGGGATTCTTGAAATCGCCGGTTTTTTCGGCTGAGCCCGAGGCGGATTATGTATGGCGAATCGTGCTCATGCTTGGAGCTTTGCCGGCAATTCTCACCTTCTACTGGCGGATGAAAATGCCGGAAACTGGCCGGTACACGGCCCTGATCGAGGGAAATGCTAAACAAGCTGCATCGGATATGGGGAGAGTCCTTGATGTAGAAATTCAAGCCGAACAAGATAAATTAGCAGAATTTAAATCTGCCAATGAATACTCATTGCTATCAAGTGAGTTTTTCAATCGCCACGGCCGTCATTTAATAGGAACCGCAACTACTTGGTTCTTATTAGATATTGCCTTCTATAGCCAAAATCTTACACAAAAAGACATTTTCCCCACAATGGGACTCACTAGCAAACCCGAAAAAGTAAGCGCGCTACGCGAAATGTTCGAGACATCCCGTGCCATGTTCGTGATATCCTTATTCGGGACTTTCCCCGGTTACTGGTTCACCGTGGCGTTCATCGAAAAAATCGGCCGATTTTACATACAGTTGTTGGGCTTCTTCATGATGTCTGTATTCATGTTCATAATGGGTGTCAAATATGATTACCTCAAGAACGACCACCACAAATGGGCTTTTGCCATTCTTTACGGGCTGACGTTCTTCTTCGCGAACTTCGGCCCCAACTCAACCACCTTTGTTCTGCCGGCGGAGCTTTTCCCCACCAGGCTGAGATCCACTTGCCATGCAATCAGCGCCGCCTCTGGCAAGGCCGGGGCTATGATCGGAGCATTTGGTGTTCAGAACTATACACAGGATGGAGACGTGAATAAAATCAAAAGGGCCATGATAATTTTGGCTTTCACAAACTTGATTGGATTTTTCTGTACCTTCCTTGTGACAGAAACAAAGGGGAGGTCACTGGAGGAGATTTCCGGTGAGGACGGTGGCGGCGTGAACGAGACACAGTTGACCCCAAAACAGACAGTTAATCGACCGGAACAATGGGAATGATTTTACCATTTGGACAAATTACTCGGCAAGTCTATCACTTTGATCAGGTTGAAGAATTATTATTAACACTATGCTTTATACGCATGCGTGGATTTAATAAGGGCAAATGTTGTCTTAATAGCTAGGTTGTGCTTTTAATTTTCTGCTACCCCGTAAAATAAGAGCTGGATAATGCTGTGATCATGTAATGATCCTTGAACAAGAAGGGGTTTGTTTTTTTTGTTTTTCTTTCCTTTTTTGGTTCTCTTTTGTTTGGAAATTATGAATATAAGAATGTTTACATGTTTATCTTGTTTTCTTGTAGGCTGTGTTTTCCCATATAAAATATTTTACCATGGATAAAGTTAGTTAAGTGAAAAAATTTCAAGTAATATCTCGATCAACGTTGAGAGCTTAAATATGCTAAAATCCTACTAATAAGCTCAATTAATCAGCGATGGAGGGTGTGCCGATTGACCTTGCAACATTTTGTAATTTTATTTAAATACACTACAACCCAAAATCTGCCAAGAAGCCACTTAAACATCACCAAGAAGCAAGGGCCAAGTAGGCCTTCGACGATGTTCCATGTGGTACCGAGCCATCCCTCAATGCCTTTGCAAGGACCACTGCTGGGTATGGCCCATATTGGCCTTGCATCCACTTTGACAACAATAATACTTCGACTTCTTAAACATTGCGACTGTCTTGAGTCGGCTCCATCCACTTTGACAACAATAAAACTTCGTGTTTCGCGCTGATAGTCGCTAACAATTAAAAAAGGTTCAGACGATTGTATAAGGAACAGACCTATTGAGACAAAGTCCCAAAAATGGGTGTTTTATTTGGCAAAGATTTACAATTCGAAAATGAACAGAATGCCTCCAAGGGGTGCAAGCACACGATTACTAAAAGAAAAATTTTAAAGTTAAACTAAGAAATTGAAATTACATATTCTCTGTTGAGAGTGTTTGATTCGGGGTCTTCTTCTTCTAATATCTTCTCTTCCTTTTATACTCATTTGATAGTTTCTTTGTGAAGAACTGCTTGGAAACCACTCGGTATTCTATAACTATCCACTTTCTTCATGATGGTTGATTTGTCGTGAAACTGCATCTCTAATTGTCGTGGCGATTCTTGTTTTTCAACCGTCCACAACTGGGATCCTTGGATCGTGGAACGTGATTGGATTACTCAATAACTGCTTCAATAACTGCTATTTTGGATGACTATGATATCTCATGTTTAGCCAAGATTCTGGACGACTCGAAGGTTGGGATGAGAACGGGCTCATTCATTCTGGGCGACCGTAGGGCACTCCATTCGCTCAGATTTTGGGCGACTTGTCAGCTTGGACGATGACGTTACTTTGTTATGGGACATCTTTTGCATTTATCAATGGTCCCATTAGGACCTTTGTTCTGGACTTTCAAATTGGGCTTAATTCCTTGGGACATTTAAATTTGAGCTACACTTTTTGTGTGTCAACACTTCGACTTCTTAAACATTAGATGCCTATTCATTGCAGTACGATTCTTGCCTCTTCAAAAGTCAGACAAAATCAAACTCCAACAATTCATATGAATAATTAGACTTTGGACTACAAAGTTAGGTTACAAAATTGGTTTACAAAATACGTGTTAGCAACATCTTGATCAATGATTTAAAAAATAGTTTTTGAAATCAATGATCTATATTTTGCCACATAATTTTGTCAACGCACTTTGTTAAACCACCTTTGTACAAATAGCATAATTGTTTTCTTCGAGGTAATGGAGATACCATCATTGGCCCATTAAGGCCTCGGGGTGGTCGCATCTCTGATAGCCCTAAGCCCCATCTAAAGCCATGCGATTATCTCGAACACTACAATATCTGAGGTGTCCAAATCTGTATATGTCTTGCCTCCAAGGGCGGATCTAGGACTAGACTAAAAGATTTAAGTCAGGCTAGCCTCTTCCAACTTCCCCCTGTATCCGCCACTACTTGCCTCTTTATTCTTTCCAAGGTGAAATGGGGAGACCTAATCCTCAGCAATGCAAAACGTGCCTCTTAAGACCGAGGCAGTTGGGACTATCCCCATATGCCTTTGTGCAAGTTGTTGTTTAAGATACTTTTAACGATGTGCAAAATGATTGATAGCCTACTATGGTGGCTGTAAATCACATCTACATTACTTCACCTTGGACATGGAGAAATTGTAGCAAGCGCATGATAGAAATTGCAGTCCTATGATGATTAACAAATCATGCCTATGACATTGATCAGTGTGTTTCTAGGATCGAGCCACATGTCACACATTTGGTAAGCCTCTTCTACTCACTTTTTTAATGTAAGATCAAGCTTTTGAACATCTGAAGTTAATTAAACTCTTAGCATTTGAGTCTGAATTCTCTATCACAACTTCAATATTCCTATATAAAACTCGGTACCCAAATTCTCGTCTTTGAGTGTTTTTACAACACCTAAAGACTTAAATATTTGTTACTTGATTCATGATTGGTATATTAGTGTGTGTCTGTCTTCCATTATTGTAGAAGAAATGAAGTAATGAATAGTATTTTTTTGAGAATGTGTGGTTGAAAGTTAAATTAACTTTATTCGTTTATGTGTAGAATGTTTTATTGGGTGAATATGTGATGGAGAATTTTACGATAGTATACAATATTTTGAAATAATGAGAGACAAACAGATCCTTAATTTGAGCGTCAAAGTGCATGCAATCAATGCACCCTTGGTCTTTCTACTCGGGGAGGTGCCATGGTTTGTGCTTTTAACATGGGTCCAAGTGTGCTTACATACACACGAACGGGGGAGGTGCTGAAATTCGGATGTAAACATTTTCAAATCTCCTCACCACTCAATTCTTTCAGTTAGTACAAAATGCCAAAGCCCTAGAAAATTCCTCTTTAACATTGTTGTCCCTTGCCTTTTCCATTTCAATTCCCTCCTGAAAAATTGTACTTTCCCTCCTCACGTACTCAACGAACCAGTTTAAACCTTATTTTCCTTCCCCTTTTCCAATGAAATGGGAAATGGAGGTAGATGAGATCGAAGCAGTGCTCGAGAAAATCTGGGATTTACATGACAAGCTCAGTGACGCTATTCACTCCATTTCTCGGGCTCACTTCCTTAACTCGATCAAGAATCCCCGAAAATTCACCTCCTCCGATGAATCCTATTTCTACCGGAAAAATCAAGCCTCCGCCGCCGAAGATTCCGACAAGAATCCTGGGTCGGGCTTTGTATTCGTCAAGGAGTTCCGGGTCGAGGATGATGAATTGGCGCTTCAGGAGACCAAGAGTCTTTATGCCATTCGAACGGCGCTTGAAAAACTGGAAGACCAACTGGAGTTTTTCCATGTTAGTTAAAATTATAATCATTTTTTTATGGATTTTTCTGGTAATTTAAATTTAAATTCTACATTATTACTGGCAGTTAAATTTTTTGTGTTGTTTTTTGGTTTAATCTGGGAATCAGGGAATGGAAATTTTAGTTTGTACCAGCTTATACTTGTATTATCGTTTCTGGTGAAATTTAGATGAACTTTTTATTAGGTATGGTTTAAACCTGTGTTTCAAATTTGTGATTTCAGCTATTAAATATGGATTTTGCTGAAAATGAAGAAGTTGGTTATCTTGATTGGACTTAAAAAGTCTTTTATTTTTAATACCTGAAGTGAACTTCCACATTTTGACAGTATCAGAGTTCGCCAAAAAATGAATTTTGGAAAAGATTTGATAAGAACATGACTTACTTATACGGTTCAGTGTCAATTCCGATTTCCAAAAAGTATACTAATTGCGCATGGAAGGCCCTCGAATTAGCTACTAGCTATAACTGATTACAGAGCATATCATTAGAAGAATGTATAGCATGGATTTGGTGTTGTAGCATGAAAGCTTTGGGATGTTGGAATAGTTAATAGCATGAAAATTATCAGAAGCTTATGTAAATTTTTGTGCATTTACTTTTAAATAGCCTTTGTGGAAAGTGAATCCATTAGCATATTTATCCCCTGTGGGCTCAATTTTAATGTGATTTTGGAAGGAAATGTATTTTGGATCAGTGATTTTTTGAAGAATGTGGTTAAATGATGAGAAAAAGTTTTGAATTTATATATAATATTATTTTATGGAAGAATGTATGGTTAAAAATGATTTTTGAAAAAATGTATTTTGGAAATAATGGAGCCCAAACATGGGCTTAGTAAGTTTTCGGTCCTATGCATACCACATATTGTAGAATTTGGATTATCTTCAACTCTTTATGCTGCAAAATCCTTTTATCCATGAAGACTATTTGCATATCTAATAATATGCAGTAACTCTAGCAGGGGAAACCAAGGATCGATGAGTGCCTTGGGGATTATTTGAATATTATTTCCATATGCTTGGGGTTGGAAGGGTGATTTCACTAGAAAAATGGGTAAATTTGATTCGGAAAGAAGATGAGGCCAATAGTAAGAAATAATAGTAATTTCTGAGAATGAACAAATGGCATAGGAAACATAATGAGTGAGAAGCTTATCTGAGGGTTCGGTTTTTGTGATGTTTGTAGTGCAAAGCTTAAAAAGATTTCCAAATATGATTGGTTTGAAGGTTAGTTAGAATTGTGCAGATTTCAATAACGATGTTATATGTAAAACAACAGTCTCTAGAAGTTTTTAATGGATGAGCATTTTAACTTGTACTATTTCGTAGATTTTGTTTGTCAGCTTCATTATAAGGTTTTTCTTTATTTTATTTTTTTGGTTGATTGTGGTGTAAAGATGAATAGACATTTTTGTAGTTTCTATAGGATCAGGGCTACATATTGTCAGAATTATATGGTGGTGGTCATTTGACATAAATTTTATAACGACGATTTAATTGTAATTGTGTCTGTGTTTGTGTTTGTTGTTTCTGCAAAACAATTGTTAATGTTGGGTTTTGATGATATGATTTCTAGATGGTACAAACACAACAACGAGCTGAGAGAGATGCTGCAATTGCTCGGTTAGAGCAAAGTCGCATTGTTCTTGCCATGAGATTGGCTGAACATCAAGGGAAAAAGTATAAAGTCATTGAAGAAGCACAAGCTTTAGTGGGTTCTGTGCAAGATTCTGGTCAGTTTGTTTCGCCAGAAAATCTCTATGTTCCAAATGCATACCCTTCTGGACGAAGCTTTGAAACTCAAGAATCGACGAGGTCAAATGTTCTTTTCAATTTCCTCATGCCTGGTTTAAATTTTGTTGCCAAGTCCCTCAAATTGGATCTCATGGGTAGGATTATGGGGAATTCTGCTTTGGTTGCTATCAGCATGTTTGCATTAATGCGGCTGAGCCAATTCGGATGCAAGGACAATTTTTTGTTAGACGAACGTGAGATGCAAGATCACGCCGCCTATGGCAGAGACACAAGAGTTTCTCGTGTGCATGGTCAATCGTCTGGCCATCGTTCTTTACAGTTGGATGTCACGTCGGCCAGGGGTTAAATTGGAGACGGATTTCTTTATCATTATTGTGAAAAGCTTGAAGTCTTGCAAATTGGTAACACGAAGTTTTATCATGCGGTGGATATGGAGGGTGTGTTATTTTTTATACTTTTAGGTGGTTAGAAATTCTTGTTGATTTCAATTTTCTTAGTGTTTTAGTGTGTGAAAGAAGGGGATCTTGACTTTCCATATATATATAGATCGTGGATAGTTCTCAAAACTAAAAATTTAAAACCTCAGAACTACCTAAAAAATTGGGGAAACTGCCGCAGGTGTTCCAAATCTTTCAATCTTAACCTTTTAGTTTTGTTGCCGCAGTACCAAGCTTTAACGGCAGCGGTAGTCCATTGGACAATTTCCATCGAATATTTCGTTAGTCAACCATGAAATTAGATGTTTGACTGAAATTGACAAATTAAAAGAGGGGTAAAATAGTAGATTTAGATTTTCTATAATAAAACAATTAAAATAAATATAAATATAAACTTTGTTCATCTTCTATTATCTTCTCTTCCCACCCCAAAATCCAAACCAGAAAATCAAGCCACCGTCATCGTCGCCACCACATCCACACAATGTCGCCCACCTACTGCCACCACCGTAGCCAATGGTTCCTCGGTAGCTGTTGCTTTATATTTGTACTCGAGTACTTCCAGTGAAGTAAAAAATCAAGAAAAGGGGAATTGGAACTTGGAAGGCTTGAAGCAGAAACGATCGGAAAATACACCATTTGTTGAATTTTCCCAAAAAAATTGGTTTTCCCTCATTTAAATCTGGTTACCTTTCCTCTCTTGATTTGTTTTAGTCTATTGATTGATAAAATATTCTAATTATATACTCCATCAATTGAAGCTCTTTTTTCCCTAATGCATTTTGTTCTTTTATTTGAAATGTGCGTACTACATTCAAGCCCTTTGGTTATTAGATGGAGGCTTTGAAATATGGTTACTAGGTTTGAATTATGCTGAATCTGTGTTTATGTGAATGAAATTTGGCTACAGTGGTGTGGCACTTTAAGGTGGCGACGGTGGGCGTGTTGTATCATGTGGATGTGGCGATGACGGCCACTTGGTTTTCTAGTTTTGGATTTTGAGGGTGGGAAGAGAAGATAAACGGAGTTCATTTTCAATTTTTTATTTTTATCTAATTATTTAAAGGAAAATTTGCAACAAGGTCCCAAACCTTTCGACTTTTAGCAGATTTTACTTTAACATTTAGTTTGTACTATCAGAGATCTCAAACCTTTCATTTTGTTGTATGGCAAAGTCAAATGGACAAATGGAAGAATTTCATCCATTTGACCATTAGTTGATCAAAGAAATTGATTTTGACCAAATTTAAAAATAGCAAAATGGTAACTTTGCTATTTTAACATAACATAACATAATTAAAAAAAAGGAAAACAGAAGAGAACTGTTCATCTTCTTCCTCCCATTCCCCTCCCCTCCGCTCCATCCCACCGTACCTCGCCAAACCCTAACCAAATCAACTATCCCTTTTCGCCGGGCTTTCAATAAGTTAGACAGAACAACAATTATCGGATTCGAAGAAACGATGGTGGAGGACAAGAGGCCGCGAGAGGCTGACGAGGAATTTGAGAGCTCCGCCATTACCATCCTTCGAATCGGAAAGCTGCGACCTCGAGCAGCTACAGTCCATTGCTCCTATCAATCTCAGTGTACAAAATTAAGAAAAAAGTATTTGAAGAGAAGGAGTGGAGGCAATTATGAGGAGGAAGACTATTGAATGATTGAGCTAGCCATAAACAGCGATAGTATAGAACTCGGCATTGGAGATGATTGTTCAGTTTTCTTTGTAGTTGGCGAGGTAGGGTGGGATAGAGGGGGAGGGGAATGGGAATGGGAATGGGAGGAAGATGATGAACAATTCTCTTTTGTTTTTGTTTTTTATTTTAATTATGTTATGTTAAAATAACAAAAGTTACCATTTTACCCTTTTAAAATTTAGTCAAAATCAACTTTTTTAGTCAACTAACGATCCAGTTGATGGAATTTATACATTTGTCCTTGCACTACAATAAAATGAATGGTTTGGGACCTCTAATGGTACAAATTAAATGTTAAGATAAAGTATGCTAAAAATAAATTGAAAAGTTTGGAACCGATGCTGCAATTTAAATAGTTAAATAAGATTTAAGTTATGGTGTTATCTACGTACTTTAATAAGATTTAAATAGTCTCTCTTAATCTCGTAAAGATTGAAACTTCATCTACAAGCTTAGCAACGCTCTTTTTAAAACATTGGTGTCTAGTAACCCATGACATTTTTCCATGATATGTGTAGCAGAAACAAAGCTCATATGACCTCCTTAAATGATAAGAACCTCACATGTACAAAATTTCATCAGTAACATGAACAAACTATGTGAATTATATTACTCTAACGAAAACAAATCCATATTCATACACATCGAACGTTTTGTCCACAAATGAATTGATGTTCAACAATATTCCACTATCAAATTATACTACATCAACTATCTACTGTCAAGCTAACAAAAATTGGAAAAAATTTAATATCTACAATTATTAAGTTCCCTTCTTTTTCCCTAGCTTTAAGGCTTGTCTAATGTGCCGATGTTTAAACAATAAAGAAGTAATGTTCATCCTAACCCTACTGACATCAAATGACATCAACATGTTTGCAAGATAATTATAAAGAAAGTATTTCATGTACTTTGCTCTTGCTTGATCCACATTATTTTTTTTCATTCTCATTCTTTTACTCATTTCAACCACACATTCTTTAATAAAATGATATTTTCCATCACATCAATAACTTTTTATTATTTTTTAACCACATATTATCCATCAATCTACTGTTCTAAAATACATTCTTCTAAAAGAATGAAACTCAAACACACCCTTAATCATGAACACACTGCAATCATGGTTGAAGAAAGTTAGAAAATAATTTTTATAGAATGATTAAAACATTAAAGCCCTGTTTTTTTGGGATTAAAATCGAATTTTAATCTAAATCAAAGTCGAACAATCAATATTAACCATATCCTTCATGGGTCCCACATCGTTTAAATCACACATTTCAAAAACTTTTATCATAATCTACCAAGTTTAATTTTAATCCACACCGAACACCTACTAAATAATGCATTTGTTATTAACAGTAAGGTCACAAACATACCCGCTCAGATGGTGAGGAATGTCAGCAACAATATTTGTCTTCAACTCCATGGGAACATAGTCACGATCACCAAATCACATCTAACATTTAGAGTTTAATCAGGTCCAAAAATTGATGAACACTTCGATACACATTGGGATAAAAATGGAGGCTACATTTGCAGAATGAGAATAATCCACATTTCAAAATTAAACGTATTCAGGTTACAAGAACACCACATTGAAAGAATAATCTAGCCTAAAATCAGTTCGCTGTCCAAAATCAGGTCACAAATATTGAGTATATTCGAAATACATCTTACCCATCAAATATGACTTCCATAAAATTGGTTGAAAACCAACAAAATCAACGACGACTTGAATTACCTTCTTCGAAATTGATTTTGCTTCGGACCGGAACCTTTTTTTTTTTATTATTTATTTGTCATTGAGACTCTTTGCTGGTCTTAGATCTTTTATTATCTTACCTTTTATCGATCTCGCCTTCCTTCTTCGATCGATCAATGCTCATTATTTGAGCTATATTAATGTAGGTATGTGTGTATCTAGGGTTCACAAACTCTTGTATTAGAGAAAAATGGATTTGTGAAATATACAAGTGAGAGAATCACGTTTAGTAGTGGAGTGCGAACATCGTCACAGTTACAGCTGAAGAGGGAATCCATGGAAGATTTTGTTTAATAAATTCTCTCCCTTCCTTAGTGGTGGCAATCGAGGCGAGCAGCTCGTCGGCTAAGCCGCTCGGCTCGTACTATAGCAGGCCACGAGCCCTCGCTAGACAAGCCGAACCTGCTCGGCCCGTACTGTTCACGACCTGCTCGGCGAGCCCACGAGCCACTGGCTCCTAGGCTCGTCTAATAAAAAATAAAATAAAATAAATCAGTTACGAGAACGGTCACTGAATTAACATTTTATTTTTTTATTTTTATTTTTTCACCTCGTAATCAACATTTTTCCCCACAAATCCTCTCATTTTTTTTCTCTACCCTCTACAATTTACAAATTATCAACATTCAACAATATCATTCATTCATTTCATTCTATTATCATCTTTATCTTCTACATTTTTTTACATTATTATCTTGATTTTACTTTTACAATTCATTTTATATACTACAACATAATCTTCATTCACTTCTCAATTCTACATTTCTATTTCTATATTCTACTTTAAATTTTCAACATTCAATTTCTANCTTGATTTTTACTTTTACAATTCATTTTATACACTACTACATAATCTTCATTCACTTCTCAATTCTACATTTCTATTTTCTACATTCTACTTCAAATCTTCAACATTCAATTTCTATTATTAGCAAATGGATGCACGAGTATTTGTTGAAAACTTGTTCGGTATGGAAGGCGAAACACATGCCCAAAATCAAATTAGGAATGAATTTGTCGGTCTCAATGAATTACCAATTCTAAAAAACATTGAAGATTTCGACGTTCTTGAAGGTAGTCATCCAATTGATTTAGATGATATTAATCTTAGTGTTCCAATTGATTTGGAACAAGATAAAGAACCTATATTAAATATTCTCGATGAAAGAGAGAAGAGAAAGGGGAAGAAGTAGGTAAAATGTTGGGACAATTTCAAATTGATTCATACTGGTCGTGTGGTCGATGGATTTCAAGAAACCAAAGCAGTATGTAAATATTGCCAACAACGACTGGTATGGCAAAAAGGTATTGAAACTACCCACCTCAACCGTACTATAAAATTGTACGGCCAAACATGGGCTTCTTCCAGCTGGTCAAACGCAACTACAGTTTGGTACTCCAGGCGCCGATACTACTACTACGCCACTTTCTACGTGGATGTATTCGAAAGACGAAGCTCGAACGGGAATGGTGAAGTTCGTTGCCACGATGGAGTTGCCACTAGTAATAGTGGACAACCAACATTTCGTAAACTACGTTCGACAATATCTTCAACCGAGGTACGTTGGGGTAAGTCGAAATACTCTTCGATCTGATACAATTGAATATTTTCTCAATTCAAAGAAAATATTGATTGCGGATTTAGAAAAATATGGGGGTGTGATATCTTTAACTTCAGATATGTGGGAAGGAATTAATAAGAGAGGTTATATAGTTTCAACTGCACACTATATAGACCCACTTTGGGTCATGCATAAAAAAATTATTACTTTTAAAATTGTTGAGTTCCCGCACAATACTCAAACTATATTTAATGCTATATGTTAATAATTAAAGAATATAAATAGGAGAGTAAAATTCATTCTTTTACGTTCGACAACGCTACTGTAAATAAGGTTGTTATCGATAAATTGCATAGAGTACTTCAATCTGATTTCGGTGGTTATTTATTTCATATTCGATGTATGTGCCATATTTTTAATTTAATAGTACAAGACGATTTAAAACATGTTAAGGATAAAATTACAGAATTAAGAATGCACTTATATATATCACAATTACACTTAGTAGAAAACAAGTATATGCGGAATTTTGTGAGCAATGTGGGAAGACGCATACAAAAACATTTATTACTGACGTAGGCTATAGATGTAACTCAACTTACTTATTATTAAAATCATGTGAAGGTTTTGAAGCGTTTATTACTGAATTTTATAACATTAGGCATGTTAGAGACGAAGACGATACTATCTTGAATGAATCTTATAGGAATTTAGTTTTTAAAATTAAAATTTTTTTGGCAAGTTTTTATGAGTCTACAAATATATTGTCTGGTATTTATTATCCCACTAGTTGTATGGTTCTTGAACGTCTTTATATAACTGTTAGGGCTTTTAAGAGATTTCAAAATGACCCCGATTTTCATGCGGTTATATATTC
>CAIGRN010015576.1:0-32915 GCA_903798345.1 Fraxinus anomala
AGGTAACTTGTGATTATTTCAATACGTATTATAGAAAATAACACAAAAAAATATCTTATTATAACTAATCAGTCTTCTTGAAATTCCTAAATTTCCTAATTCCTTAAACTGCCCGTTAATTAGTTTTGAAATGTTACAATAATCAAGCTAATTTATGTTATTTTTCTTTATTGAAAATTATTTATTTTTCCTTAAAAACTAAATGTACTTTCAGAATAAAAAAAGGTGACAAATAAAATTGAAATTAAAATTAAAATTTATATTAGTATCAAGTGTAATTTGCACATTTCATAAGTGGCAATTGTTTTGGGCTTGCAAAAGAACCGGGCCTGTTTTGCACAAATAATGATTTTGTGATATAAGAGGAATACCAATGAAGAAACGCACGTACAATTAATACATGTTATAAATCAACATTATTTATAATATATTAAATATCACATCAAGTGAGAATAATTTTTTGAACAATTCTATCATTACTACAATTCAATTATTTCAACAATATCTAACTTTTTTATTTTTGAACATATATTTAATTATTTTAACCATTTGAATAATATTATCATTAATTATTTTGACAATTATTTAGTTATGATGAATGTACATTTTACACATTTATTACTTTACTTTTCATTTTTCAATATGTATTTAATTTATTTAAATATTTAAACAATAGTATCATGAACTATTTTGTCAACTATTTAGTTATGATCAATGTACATTCAACAAATTCATTCGACTTGATTGGGCGGTAAATTAAATACATTAATTCTTTTTTTGAGCAAAAGATGAATATTTTGAGATTTTTTTTTTCAGTTAATTTATTCAATGAATGTTAAGATATAGAGGAAATAAATATTTTTTCTTGGGGGGGGGGGGGGGGGGGGGGTATAATTACAAAATTTCATTATTTCATCAAATAAAATAAAAATAGCCATGAGAGGGAAGGGGGGGGGGTATAATTTTTACATGCAAGATTTTATTATTTTCAACCTTTCAAAATCAAGNTCTTCATAATTTATTTTTATTGCCCCTATTCATTAGACTTAAAAAAATAATTTTAGTTGCCATTTTATATTAGAACTAATGGAATTTTCAATTTAAAGTATTGAATTCTAAAAAAAAAAAAAAAATAAACGGGACGGGACAAGGCATATTAAATGAAGATTAAGAAATGATGGTATTCGTTGAATGTTCAGTTCAGATCAAACGGGTCAATGGAGGGACTATTCTAATTGATCTCCTCAATTATTTAAATTATTTTCACATATTTTAAAGTTTATTTGAATAATCAAATATTTTGCTTTATTTTCAAGCACATGAACATATAGGTTTTAATCAAATCGAGATTGCCACTGCATCATGGAATCAAATATTATAAAAGATTTATCGGCGTATGAAAATGAGACAATAGTTCGAAAGAGTTTAGTTGAATCTTAATCCAACAATGCTGATAAGTTTGATATTTTGAGGCTCATCCTAATTGACAATGAGGTTATATGTCTGTTGCAAGGATTATTTATTGTGTAATTACATTATATATGAGAAATAACATAGTATTTTAATTGGATATAAAATTCAAGCCATGATATTAAACATAAAAAGTTATTTAATAGAGATATTTTCATTGAATGAAGTTCCACGTAAACATTTTGTATTAACAATTTTTTATATTCACACATTTTCAAATATTATTTTTATAGCATATATAAAACATTTCAGAATAACGTGCAATGCATGCTCAATTATGATTAATATTGATAAATATTTGAAAAAGAAAAAAGATTGAAGTGTAACAAAAATCGAATAACATTGATGAGCAGGTAATATGGCAACTAAACTGGCCAATAGTTGCCATAAAAATCAACGTGCAAGTGCGTGAGATACTCGATAGGTCTACCGGTTCGAACCAATCCTAACAGTCACCAACAACGGCTAATTTGAGCTTAAGAATTGATGGACCTTTGTAGGTTTCAACTAAAATCAAGAAAGATGAATTTATATACTCAAGCTTTAGTCATATTTCCTCAACAGTATGGGTCTTTGTAGGTTTCAACTGAAATCAAGAAAAATTAATTAACATACTCAAACCTTAATTTTGTTGTCGGACTATTCTATTCTTCTCTCTCCTTGCCATTTTTATGAAAAAAATTCGCTTTGATATCAACGCGTATATTTTATATAACAAAACATTAACAATGTAGCCAAACTCGTCACCATCCAAAAAAAAAAAAAACATAATGACTTGTTTGAATCCTGTTGTTTGGTAGTGCTTAAAAGTTTAAATTATAATCTGGACATTGTACAAGGCACCATTTTCATTGTTGATCCTGCAAGACTGCAGATTGAACATCCATCAAATTACTCAAGGAATCCAAATTTTCGAGAGAAAAAAATCCCACAATGAAGAGAAGCACATTTCCATGCATTGTCTACAATATTTAAGTTATTATCTTCCTTTTACTTTCTGCAACTTCAATGGCCAAAGACTTTATTGAGGAAGAAGGAGATGTAGACATCAAAAGATCCGATTTTCCAGATGGGTTTCTCTTTGGAGCGTCTACTTCTTCATACCAAGTTTGTGTTTTTAAGCTTAAAAAACTTTAACTATCCTCCCATCTGTAAGTTTCCAACAAGATTTAATACCATTTTTTGTGCTTTAGATTGAAGGAGCATATCTTGAAGATGGTAAAGGTCTTAGTAACTGGGACGTTTTTTGTCATTTCTTCGATTCCATAAGAATTTTTTCTAATTGTTTCCTAGAATTAAGCTACTTGTACACTTTCTTTGAAAGATGAAATGTTTCTTGCTGATGTGGAGTTTGTGGGATTTTTTATTTTAAAAAAAAAAAAAAAACGAAGCTGAAACGTTCTTGAGAATTTCATCTATTATCCTTTTTGTCAATCGATATGTACAAGTAGCAAGGTCCTTATTTCCTATTTCCATAGAACTTTTTTACTATTTGGTTTTTAAAATTATGTCTGGCAGCACAGAAACGGAGAAAATGGCGATATAGCTTTAGATCATTATCACCATTACATGGTACGAACACTAAATTTTCCTTACTATTAAAATTTTCTATAATTAATGGTAAAATTTGTTAATCATGCACAGGAAGACATTGAGATACTACATTCTCTTGGGGTAAATGCTTACCGCTTTTCAATTTCATGGAGTAGAATTCTTCCTAGTATGCACTCTCTCCAGGCCACATTTTACCTTTATTTTGCTCAACAATTTCTTCATGATGTCATTTTGATTTTGAAGGAGGAAAGTTTGGTGGAGTTAATCAAGCCGGAATCTTGTTCTATAATAAAATTATCGATAATCTCCTACTCAGAGGTACGATCTTATTCCGTGCTTTAACTTGTTCAAATAGTTTGCTTCAGTGATAGGATTCAAGACTTAATACAGGAATTGAGCCATTTGTGACCATCCACCACTTTGACTATCCTCAAGAACTCGAAGGCAGATATGGGGGCTGGCTCAGTACCTTAATGCAGTACGTAGAAGTTACCTTTCGACCCTGAATATATTGGGATTAGGGATGGTAGTGGGGCGGGTTCGGGGAGGGGCACCCCCAACCCATCCCACCCACCCCGCCCTGCTCCGCGGAGACAATCTCCCACCCCGCCCCGTGCCCCGCCCCACATTAGGCGGGGGCGGGGCGGAGATTTGCCCCGTTTACCGCCCCATTTAAAATTTTTTTATTTTTTTGTATTATTTTTAATTTTTTAATTTTTTTTCTTTTGCACGGGACGGGTTTTGGGCGGGGAGGGGGCGGCAACCCGCTGCGGGGCAAAACCCCATGAGCATCCCCTCCCCGCCCCGCCCTGCAACCCGCGGCGGGGCGACGTCCCATGCCCCGCCCCGCCCTGCCACCCCGTCGGGGCGGGTTTTTCTTGCGCCATTCCGAGCGGGGCGAGGCGGGGCGGGACGGGGTAAATTGCCATTCCTAATTGGGATGTGGCCTAGTTTTGGGAAAGTTTCAGTATTAAGGCATACATGTGGTTTTTGTAGGGATGACTTTGTCCATTTTGCTGAGACGTGTTTTAATAATTTTGGCGATCGTGTGAAATATTGGAGTAGCATCAACGAGCCCAACTTATTCGGCAATATGAGATTTGAAGTCGGAACTTTCCCACCTGCTCGATGTTCATCGCCTTTTGGAAATTTTCCACATGGCAATTCAGATATCGAGCCCCTGATTGCAGTACACAACATGTTATTGGCACATGCCAAAACTGCTAAACTATATCGCACAAAGTTTAAGGCAAGTTTCGACTATCATTTAGCTTACGAGAAGCTAAGAATTTCACTAAGAAACTTACATTGATGCAGCATGTACAAGGAGGTATGATCGGCATCATTTTGCACGCAGTAATGTTTAAACCATTAACGGATGATAAGTCCGACAAGGAAGCTGCAGATAGGGCGTTGGCTTTTAATATTGCTTGGTTAGCGTCAAAATCTAGTAATTGTATGAAGGTTTTTTTTTTTTTTTTTTGTTACCTTATCCGATGTTTAATCTTGTTTAAAGGATTTTGGATCCAGTCGTGTTCGGAGATTACCCTCCACAAATGCGTCGATATCATGGAAGTGAATTGCCGAGGTTTTCTCTAGAGGAAAGAGCGCTGTTAGGAGACAGTATCGACTTTATTGGGCTAAACCATTATACCAGCCTTTACGCAAAGGATTGCATAAACTCCGGATGCATATGCAATTATTCTAGCTGTATCCAACGTAGCGATCGTGCAATTCGGGGATTTGTGTACGCTACTACAGAGCGAGATGGTGTTCCAATCGGAGAACCAGTAAGATAAAACTCGTTTACGTATTAATTTGTAGTTTTCTTATTAGGAGAACATGAAAACATCTTGTTCATTTTTCTTGCAGACAGGAACGTCTCTATCTTTTGTTGTTCCAAGAGGCATGGAAGAGATTGTCAGCTATACTAAGAAGAGATACCATAACAAACCTATGTTTGTGACTGAAAATGGTACCTCAATATTGATCCACCGGTTATCTTTTGTTAGCTACGCTTAAACCTCTCAACTATCGAAGTTCAATTTTTAAAAAACCGACTTTAAAGGTTCACTTAGTGTTACACAGAAATTCCATCATAGTAAAGTTTTCTATGTGATTAATGAGATTCGAAAAGAATAAAAATAACTAAATTTGAGAACAATGTTCTTTGGAGTAGTTTTGATTACTCATAATAATACATGACCTTGATCTTCCATGTCTCTTGAATCGAATGTACACGATATTGTTCTCCTTTCTACGTGTTAGAATATCTAAAATTTTGCTTTTATTTCAGGTTATTCGTCACCCGATAAACCAGTCGAGGACTATGAGCATGATGTCAAGTGAATCGATTATCATAAATCATATCTTGCATTTCTCACTCGAGCTATAAGGTATTGTTAATCGCTCGAATGAGTTATGTACAACCATTATTGCAACTCCATCGATAATTTTAGTATAATTTGGATGTCTTTTATCGACAATTAATAGTTTTTTTTCCTCTATAATATTTAAATGGCTTGTCGAAATTGCTGACAAATGTTTTTGTGGATACGGATGAGGCCGACGTTCGGAGATATTTTTTATGGAGCTTGATGGACGATTATGAATGGATTAATGGATATAGCTTGAGATATGGACTCTATCATATTGATCCTCGTACCTTGAATAGGATACCAAAGCTATCCGCTAATTGGTATAGAGATTTCTTGAATAGTAATAGTTTGAACAACATTTATATATAGAATTGCCTATTGAACATGTTTCAATAGTATTATTATTGAAATCTACTCTCTTTCTTCTCCAATAGTGTTTAGTACTATTTCTTTCTTTCTACCAAATATATCATTAGTATTTATATTCGTACATCTCCATCGGATTGATTGTTACACATCATTTAATGAATAAAAATACATCTTAACTTCAATGGATAATGTGGCCGTGACAGTGATACTACAGTCACTTAGATGGGTGATTATTAGTCTATACGATCAATACAAATGATGATGAATAGCAAGGAAAATTTGGAGAATTAATGAGGTATTTCCAAACATGTAATTGAGCAATTTACCCAAATGCACATCACAAATTCCAACAATAATTTTTATGTGTATTTAACTTTTGGCAAATTATAGTTTATGTAATTGTTTTGCAATGATTTTAACTTACACTCTATTTTAAATTGTGTTATATTATATATAATTTGTATGCAATGATTTTAACATATAATCTGTGCTAAATCTCGTGACAGTACTTGAATTTAACATTTGCTACAAGACATGTAATTTTTTAAAAAATTGAAGATCGCTCAAAAATCACCTCCTACTCCGCCTCGTACGCTAGGCACATCATCACCACGACCAATCTTTCCTCTTAAATACAAAAATCCTTAAGATTTAGAATTTTCAATCACATTCAGATATCCATTTCATACCAACCTCAATTGAGCAAAACTTCCGGCCTTCTTTCGCCGGGCCTATGCAAATATTTTACTTTTTCAAAATATGGTAGTTACGATTTTATTTCTTGAAAAGTCATATTTTTGTTTATACGGACTCTACTAGAGTGCTGGTCTAATTAAAGTCTATGTTTTCGTTTGATGAAAATTAAAATAAATTTTTTAATAAATATGATAAAATTTAATGAAATATATGATTGGGAAGTAATGAGTCTTATAAAATATATAATTAAAATTAATTTTTAATCATACCTTAAATTAAAATTAAAATTTTAGTTTCTGTTTGACAGTCGTTATTTTAAAATATTTTTTTTATATACTAATTTTCAATCACACATTTATATAATAAAATATTTTATACATAAATTCAAAAAATTTCTCTATTTTTTAATCACAAATTCTCTTAAAAATCATTATTCGAAATATAATTTTTCTGATGGCAAATAGAGGTTTAATCTCTACCAAATGGAGTTACGTGAAATAACTTATTTGGGCCAAAAATTCAATTTAAAGTCTAGGCCCAATTAGGTTAGTTGGCAAACCCAAATTCGGTGCGCAGGTTGCCGCCCCAAAACCAGGTAATTTAGCTCCAACATTCTTGCTTTCTTGCTTCTTCGGGACTGTACCTTGTCCAAAAACCCTAAACCTCAGAAACTGTTAAACCCCTTAATCTTTTTCTCATTCGTTTCTTTGTTGGCACAGTTGAAATTTAAGCTCCGAAGTAACTAAATATGGCGGGCAAAAACATGAGAAAGAGGAAACCTTCTGTTCAGCAAAACAAGGGCAGCAATAAGAAGCGGTTATCCTCCATTAGCGATGACCCTTTTTTCCACAACAGCGATTCAAAGCGGAGGAATAAATTCGATGATGAAGACATCAATAGCAGCGATGATGAAGGAGAGGGATTTTATTCCGAAGGGGAAAAAGAAGTAGTAGTAGGGGAGGACGACGATGAAGAAGAGATTATAGAGGAGACGCCTGCAGAGAAAAAGAAACGATTGGCTGAGGCATTCTTGGACAGGATGAGAGCGCGGGAGAAGAGAGAAGAAGAAGAAGATGAGGAATTGGAAGATGAAGGAGCTAGGAGAGAGAGAGAGGGAGAGAGAGATTCACTTATTGCCAAGATTTTGCAGCAGGATCAGCTTGAGGAGAGCGGCCGCATGCGAAGAGCCATCGCTTCCAGGTGCGTGTCTGTGGTTTGTAATTCTTTTCCTTTTTGTATACAACTTGGTCGAGTTGTTGTAAATGCACAACCTTTCAACCTTTTGGTACTACATTCTGATGCTACAATGCTCTTATTAAATGTAGAAAGTATTAGTTTTAGTAATTTACGCCTATGCTCTGATGGGAGGGTTACATCTCTTTGGCTTCCTGTATCTTGTTTCATATTCTTTTCTTTTGGTGTGAGGTTGGGAGTAGGGGGACTTCAGAGAAGAGTTTAATATTTTCTTTTGTTGATATATACTCGTAATGGGTTGTTATGACATCTCTTTCACCAACTTTGAACCTATTCGTGTTTATTTTGCTATTTTTTGAGGGTTGGACAGTGCGGTTGGGGGTGGACAAACATGCTTGAGTTGGTATTATATAAATTGTTGTAGTGAAATTTCCTAGCAGCATTAGTATTTGAATTTGAGTAATTTATGATTGGATATTTGGATTGTGAGAAGTTGTGTTGCTGGGTTAATGAGGTTTTCTGCAATGGTTGATGCATTTAAGGGGGTAATGATGGTGTTTTCTAGGATAGGCTGGATAGCACATGGTAAGTTATAGAAGAGGACAATGGTTATTGTTACAGAGGGAGCAACTCTGCTAGAGTTTTGTAAATTCACATATTCTGCAATAATACTTGATTGTTCCTGTTGAGTTATGGTTCATCTCGATGAATTAATACACGTGGTTTGCATTTGTATTAGTTGTCTCTGGAACTGTTGATTTTGATGCTATTAAGCTTTTGTGATGCTTCCTTATGTGCTCGCTCTCTCCTTTTTACATGCTCACAAACTATGTGCATGCCGATTTTTGTGTAGTTTTATGCAACCAAACAGATTTTATTGAGCATGCATATCATTAATTACACATCTACCTATTGATATTGGAATGTATTGTAATCTTTAGAGTTCAAAAACCAGAAACAACAGAAGGATTTCGGTTTTTAGTAAAACACCGGCAGCCTGTTACTGCTGTAGCTCTATCGGAGGATGATACCAGAGGATTTTCAGCTTCCAAGGATGGTACCATTGTTCATTGGGATGTCAATAGTGGGAAGACTGAGAAGTATGTGTGGCCTAGTGATGTAATGTTGAAATCTCATGGTGCTAAGGACCCGCACGGTCGAGCTACCAAGCAGAGTAAGCATGTTCTAGCATTGGCAGTTAGTTCTGATAGTCGATATTTGGCAAGTGGTGGCCTAGATCGTCATGTTCATTTGTGGGATATCCGTACTCGGCAGCATATTCAGGTGCCTCTACCGAACTATTAGTAACTACAGATACATAGTTCTTTTGTACTGAAAAAGAATGTGGAAGTTTCCAATGATTGCTGTTCAAACTGGCATCTGTAAATGGTTTTTATCTCTATGTTTGAAATTCTAGATACTTGCTTGACAATACAATAATTCTGGTGCATTGAAAAATCCGAGCCATTTATGTGGAAAATTAGTTCTTCTATTTGCTGCATTAGCTACTAGGTGGCATGCTTCTATTAATAATAAATAAAGAATGTCAACAAAGTGTTCTTGGATTCTACTGGTTTGACCGATCGTGTATTCATTCCTGATGCATGTAAAGAACGTACTTTATGTTCTTGTAATGCCATTTTGACTCACCTTTTGCATTACTTGCAGGCGTTTCCAGGGCATAAAGGACCTGTGTCTTGCTTAACATTTAGGCAAGGAACTACAGAACTTTTTTCTGGTTCATTTGATCGATCTGTCAAGATCTGGAATGCGGAAGATAGAACTTACATAAACACATTATTTGGTCACCAGAGTGAAGTGTTAACAATTGACAGCTTGAGGAAAGAACGTGTATTGACTGTTGGACGTGACCGGACAATGCATTTGTGGAAGGTAATTCACAACCTTTTCCGAAGGGGTTTGCAGCCACAATTATCAAGAATCTTCTTTTTTGCTAGCCATGCTTGTTGTTTGATTTTCACTTATGCCCCCATTCTTCCATTTTCTTCGTCTGTGTTTACTTAGACTTGTTAAAAAAGAAGATAACATAGTCCAAATTGTGTTACACTCTGTACAGTTGTCGGGTGAATCTACTGTAAAGCTAGAAATCAATCAAACTCAATAAGTTTGAAATTGCAAAGTACTATACGAAAGTGAGCATACTCCAAAAAGGAGAAATATAAGAAAATCAGCTAACTAGACACAATGCTAATCAAATTAGGATGAAGGGAAGAAGAGTTTCATGGTTTTTCTTAAAGATATTAGAGGTGATATTCAAGTTTGTAGCATATCTTGCTTAGACCTAAAGAAGCTCTTGTTGATGCAGAAACATAAATAAGTAGGAAATTTGACTTTAGTTAACACGGCTCGAGGTGGTCCATGATTGCAAAAGATATGATATATCTTGACCTTTTTGCAAAAGCTAGTTCTAAAGGAGGGATTCACGTGGCTTAACCCAAGTTCATAGCCAGGAAGGCTTAGCTTGTTGATAGAGAGAGACTTTCTGAATTTATATTGGGCTCTAATATTTTGATTGTGTTGCGCACTCGCCTGTCTTATTTTCCAACATGACATTTTTATTTCTTCTTTTACTTTTATTATATATCCTTTTGAAAAAACTAAAGAGTTGTGAATGTGAAAACCAAGTAAATGAAAGATCAAGTTATGGTCTATGATGTCTCTAAGATAGGTAAACTTTAATTTGTTTATACTATAATCTTTGTATTCCTAATAGGTACCAGAAGAATCTCAACTAGTATTTCGAGCTCCTGCGTCATCCCTGGAATGCTGCTGCTTTATTAGCAACGATGAATTCTTATCAGGTTCTGATGATGGAAGCATTGAACATTGGAACATATTACGTAAGAAGCCTGTCCATATTGTAAGAAATGCACACGCCTCATTGAGTCAGATCAAGTTTGAACAAAGAAATAATGGCTTATCAAATGGCCACATAGGTAATTTGATCTTCCAGCTTCTTGTCTGTTGACAGATGGATTTTCCTTTCTTTATCTGTGGACATGGGCTGCAAATTTTCTTATGCGTAATTTTTTATGCAGTATTTACTTTATTTGTTTGCAGAAAATGAAGCCCAAGATTCTGAAAAACCTTATTCCACAGCTCTTTCCTGGGTCAGTTCAGTGGCTGTATGCAGAAGCAGCGATCTTGCTGCTTCTGGAGCCGGAAATGGTTCTATACGTCTTTGGACGATTGAGAGTGAATCCAAAGGCATTCATCCTCTGTTTGAGCTCCCCCTGGTAAGCATATATTGTTTCTCCTGGATGGCTTCAATGTGGTCATTCTACTTTGTTGTCATTAGTAATTTTCTTCATTATCGATTCTTTAGTTAGGCTTTCTAAATCCAGTGTGTTGAAAGTTTCCTATTGCAGGAGAGAAACTTCTTCATGAATCTAGAAGGTTTTTACATTTTAGGTGGGCCTAGATGACTTCAAATATGATAATTTTTTCATACATGAGATGAGATTTGACTCGTGACTGCACCTTAATGAAGTGAAAAATGTGCTGAACACTTGTAAAAGCCTAAATACATCAACAAAGTCCAGGGATATATAGGCTCTTTTCTTCTTCTTTATATTGTAGTCGAACTATCCTAATTAGATTTGTCAGGTAGTGTTGTGCAATGTAGTTCATACATTTGCCAAGACTGGTTTCTATTTCTCACATGATTGGAATATTTGTAGGTTGGATTTGTGAACTCTCTATCTTTTGCAAAATCTGGAAGGTTCCTTATTGCTGGTGTTGGGCAGGTGAAGTTTTCCTCCCCTTACCAATTTCAAAATTTTACATTTTTCTTAAACTGAATCTTTACTAAGGGAATGTGGAAAAGATTGGTTTATATTTAGTCTGCCTTTCTTCTTCTTCTGATTTTTATTGAATGTCAGTATAAGATTAATGATAGCTCTTGCTATCATTAAAGAAGCATCACTTAACATTGTTAAGATGATTTAAAACTCCGCAATTTTTTTTTTTTTTTTTCATATTGAGCCTTTGAAATGGTTCTTAGACTTTCAGGATGCAATATCTTCTGTGACTGAGTGCTTGTTTGATAAAGATTAAAATCCAATTAAAATTGAAAATATAGACGTTATTGGGTCCCACTCGTCTAATAAAAGTCAACAATAACGGCTAATTTTTCAATTTTAATTCGATTTTAATCCCTACCGAACACGCCCTGAATTTGATTGGGGGTTAACCTGTAGAGTTGGGCGAGAAAGGAGATACCTCTTTTGCTTCCCTTGATACTAAGCTTTTTTTTTATTCTCATTATTTCTAAAATACATTTTTCTCTTTATTTTTTTCAACCACACGGTCTTCAATAAAATAATATTACATTCAAATCCAAAACTTTTCTTTATTTTTCGACCACACATTCTCCATCAATCAAACAAGCTCTAAGTAGGACCGTGGACCACTTGATCAGAATCATCTGATGCAATGTCAATTGGCATTTTGTACCATTGGTGCTTCATAGGAATAAAAGACAGCAAATGCAGCAGTGCCAACTACGTTTAAACGATGTCGTTATTTGGTTTGTGTTTTCAATTGAGGGGTGAAAATTAGTGGGAGCGAGGAGAAATCAGTTTATTAGATCAAACTCAATAACCTGATTTAGTAATTGCTTGGGTTGGAAGGGGAAATTTATTGCTTAGTTTCATACATAGAATACAGAAGAATTTCTTCGTCTTTGAAATGGCTTGTTACATAGAAATTTTTTTATATGAATTCATGATTTCTTGCCATTTTACAATTCAGATACTATTTTCATCCAAGTGAATATTTATCACTTGCTTTATTTTGATCTAATATTGAAGGATTTTTGGACAGGAGCCCCGATTAGGAAGATGGGAACGAAATCCGTCTGCCAGGAATGGAGTTGCGTTGCATCCTTTGGAGCTTTCTTGAGACAGTGAGACTTTGGAAAAAAGTATGAATTACTAATGTTTCTTGATTGGGGGTCAATTTTTTTTTTTTTTTTTTTTAAAAGCTATTTTTACCGCGCTTTCACCCCCAAATGAATTTTGTCTTGATCAATTTGTGTTTAGCTCTCAATTTGTAAGAACTTGGTAAAAGCAGGCTGGAGATTGGCTTGCCTTGTGGTTCATTAGAGAGCTCCTTTTTATATATATGTATTTTTGTCCTTTTCAAAATTTAATAACGATTTAAGGAACAGGAGCAACTTGGATACTAACAGAAGCATTTCTTTCTAAATTATATTTAAGGATGTTATGGTGAATTTTTTGAAATAATTGTCTTAGAAAGGCTAGATAAAAAGGTGTTCTGTTTTATTTTTATTTTTATTTAAAAGGCCTTTTTATTTATTATGACTTTAGGTAGCAATTATGATCTAGACTCGTGATCATTATGAGTTTTAAGTTGACTTTCATTAATTTACCATCTCAAATGTAAGCCTATCCGAAGGACCAGCGAGTTGATAAATGAGTCAAAGGTTTCTTTAAACACATTTGAATAAGAATAATATTATTTAACATCAATCTAGGTATATATATTTGATAGATTTAATTAAATGAGTCACGATTTTACGTTTAAATGAATCTATTATTTAATGTCATGTAATTATCATCTAGATTGGTGCTTAACATCAGTGATACTGAATAACATTACTCTTTGAATAAATCGAGAGATTTGAAGATTACGAGGACCAAAATAAAGGTTGAAGAAGATAAATTGAAGAAATGAGCTTTGACTGCAGTAATAGGGAAATCTGTTTAACAAAATAAAGGTTGAAGAAGAAGAAGAAGAAGAGTTTTACACATGTCTAGTTCGGTTCGAAACTAATTTAAATAGACTTTTTAAGTTATTTATTTTGTTAAACATGATTTCCAAAGTTATTTTCTTGAGAAATGACGAATATGCAGTGTAACATAGAGATGATTTTAGATATTTCCAATAATTTTTTTCGATTTTTCCCTAGTGGCCGATGACTCGGTCCGGTATAATGGGCTTCTCTTGTGGAGTCGGGTTTTTATTCATCTTCAATCACAGGCCAAGGCCTCTATGAAGTTCAACGGGCCACTAATTTATCATCATTGTTCTCGAAGTTTATTTGTTCATCACAACCATCCTTTATACATTCCAAAGTTCCTTACCGATTATTAGTCGATCTTTCGCTGATTCAAAACATCATATTGAAGATAAACTACAAGTAGAAATAGGACCATTTTAAAACGTGAATATATTTTATGAAGATGAGTAAAAGCTGAGGCTTTTGTTTTGTATATAAGTAGCATATTTTGCTTGCAAGACAGCAGTGGGCCCAGGGGGTTGGTTGCAAATTGCAATCCCAAATCAATAGTTGTACCAAAATCAAATAATTACATAAACATATTATTAAACGCAAATGGGTCTAAGAGAAGAGATGGCCCCTTAATTAAGTTGGGGTGGAAATTATGTCACGTCACCTATAGACAAAAGAGTCACTATTTGTCCAGCTAAGGTAAGGTGGGCAGATAGTTCTATCCCTTCCCACAATCAACTTCACCACTATTATACCTGAATGCGCGTGCATAGAATTTTTAGAGGTGACAATCAATCGAATCGAGTCGACTTTTAGACATTCCAACTTATAAGCTGAGCTCAGCTAGTGTACACAAAATAGGCTCATTTTTAACCTTTGACTTGTGGTCTCACGACTCGAGTCAAGCCATCCACGAATTTATTTGTTTTTCAATATAAAACAAGCCCTAAAACGAATCGATCCATGATCTAGCTCGTGAACAAAATGGTTGTCTCAATAAAAGATCGAACCGTCCATGAACTGAGTGGGGGAAAAGCTGAGCATATGAGCTGAAGAGCGACTTGGCACATTTGCGACCCCTAGAATTTCTCATCTAAAACATAAAATTAAAAAAGCCCAATATACATAATATTAAAAAGTCTCATCATCGCCTATTTATTAAAATTATGAAATATACTAAAATTAAATAAAATACGTGTTGAAAATATATATTGGTGCGGTGGTTCAGGTGCTTAACCTGAATTGGGGGGTGGGTTGTGGGGCATATTATTATCCCAAAGAAAATATTAATGGTGATTATCCAATTTCAATTATTGCCTTATTTCATCAATTTTGCTATTAATAAAACGATATTCTGATTGGGATTTTAGTGAAATATGAAAGCGACGTACAACCCTAATGTTCACAGGGTCCAAGCTTTGATTACTACTTTTTATCAAACTCCATAGAGAGAGGCAACTCCAATCGTGAATGTAATAAGTACCAAATATTTGATTGTTTGCTTTGATTGGACAATTTTACATTGTTAAATCAAAAGTCTATTGATTTAATTATCAAGGTTGAACTTTAATATCAAAATAGTCCCTTAAAGTTCTTAAAATAGATAATTGATATACTATGATTCACAAGTACGGTATCAAAATGTTTAGATCGTACTTCTTAGACATGGATTCGGACTCGTATGAGCCAAGTCGTGAGTTGGCCAAACAGCCCACGTCTTACAGATGGATCACGACCACTATAGGGGCTTGCAATCTTCACTGATCAAGTCTCATGAATCTATAATTCTTAAGGAAAATAAATAAAGTCTATTCATTGAAAATGCAATTTCATGAACTTGTAGGCTCGATGCAGACCATAAAGACAGATGAAATGAGAAATGAAAACAAATACTAGTGCATAAATCAGCAGTTATGGGAAGAGTTCATTTCAAAGGAAGCGTTTCCCTAAGTGATAATGGGGGAAAGCGACTTATTAGGTACATAAGAAAAAATAAGTGAGCATATCAGCTACATTTAGGGGCAGGATCCGCCCAAGGTCAAAATCTAACAATAAAATACCATTTATACCTTTATTTGTTAGAAACATAGACGATTGACCCTTTTGGTTTTTGATTCCATTAAAGAATAAATGGTTCTTTTGATACGATATTTAGATTTTTTAACGACCGGTTTTCATCATTTGGGGACTTAAAAGTACGGTATTTTATAGCTTAGGGATTTAATTGCTCGTTTTTTGGAGTTGGAAACCCACAAACACACTTGAAAAAAGGCTGGGAGCTCTAAGTGTAATTCTCCCTCTAACGGGAGTAACCTTTATAAAGAAACATTCCCTGAGGTGGAGGCATCACCATAATTATTTGGGTCGGGTCAGGTAAGGTAAATCGGGTAAGGAAGGTGGGTCCATTACCAGTGAACTGTATTATTCCTTTCCCATTTCCTCACTCTATTACACTGGTAGAGAGTAACAGTAAAGCAAAGCCAAGCAAATCTACACACAGTGAACCCACCATTTCCGAGACCTTCAAGAACAAGAATAAGAACATGAAAAAGACACTGAAGTGACACTTGAGCTACTCACCATTCTTGGCCCACTCTTACTGTTTTATCTCTATATGATATTGATACATGTATTTTCACTCCACCGCATGGAGATATATAAAAAGAGATATTTCACACGCATAAATGAAAAGAGGCAGTGTCGGCATTGAAAATGCAGGACCCACTTTTGTATAGACTAAAAAAATAAATTCCAATGGCACCTGCATGTGCCTACTACCTCCCTTGATCCCTGCAAATTCTTCATATTGTAGAATATAAAATAGGGTTAAATAAAGAATTTTCTCTCTGTCTGTGTTTTTGTGTGTGCTTTCTGTGAGATTATGGAGTCAAGAATTATGGAGTCAAGAACTCGTCTTGATTATGCTCTGTTTCAACTGACTCCGACGAGAACGAGGTACATTCTCTGAATCTCCATTCCCATTGCATACATATAATTTAGAATTTGAATTTGACATAAATATCCATTAATAACTTTGACGAAAAACAGGTGTGATCTTGTGATCGTTGCTGGTAAAAAGAATGAGAAATTAGCGACAGGGCTACTGGATCCATTTCTTTCCCATCTTAAATCAGCTAAAGATCAAATTTCTAAAGGGGGCTATTCCATTACACTAAAACCTGCCACCACAGATGTTTCTTGGTTCACTAAAGCCACTTTAGAAAGGTACAGTAAATTTCTATTAGTTATATGCCTATCTGGGTTTTTTTATTTTTGTTATTTTAATTAATTCTATATGTCTGTGGTGTGGTTTTTCTTTTCCTGATTTTTTTATTGTATTCAGGTTTGTGAGATTTGTCAATACACCAGAAGTTCTTGAGAGATTTGTGACAATTGAGAGAGAGATCGACCAGATTGATAGTTCTATTCAATCAAATGAACAATCAGATGTTGCAATAGAGGCAGAAGGTATTCGAAATGAATGAAAACAATTATGTTTTACATTATTATCTATGTTGTTTCGAATTTGTACTGGTTTTGGTCATAAGAAATGTTACTAATTACAGCGGAACCTTTGAAATTTAATGAATCATGTTGTAGCTAAGATTAATCTATCTACACGAGCTTCCTTAACAGCATTGTGGAATTGACAGGCAATGTCTCTGCTACTAACAAAAATGCCCAAAATTTAACTGCTTCGTCTAAGGTACGCCATCATCTGTGAAATATAGACTGCGAATTTCTCTTTACATTTTACAGCACATTCAGTTGTAGATGACTAATCATTTAAATTCGAACACCAGTTAAATGTAGGGACCAATGGAATTGCTGATGCTGAACCAGAAGAAAAACCTAAGTAAATTCTTGCAGTTGTCAAATGTGTTTATGAAGTTACAATGGCTTTCTGATACATAACAATAACTATTTTTACCCTGGCAATGGACAGGGTTCGTCTTCAGCGTGTTCTGGAAACTCGAAAGGCAATGCTCAAGAAGGAGCAAGCAATGGCTTATGCTCGAGCACTGGTGGCAGGATTTGAGATGGACTACATAGATGATCTTATATCTTTCAGTGATGCATTTGGAGCTGTGCGTTTAAGGTGCAATCAATTTTATTTAGATTCAAATAAATAAAGTTTTTCTGCAAACACTACTTCAGCTGATACATAGGGATTGAGTAAAATTTTTATTAATTCTAAAATGGATTTTGTCCCAAAATAATTCTGATTCTTTTCAGGGAAGCATGTATGAACTTCATGGTGCTCTGGAATAAAAAGAATGACGACAGGTTGTGGATGGCTGAAGTGGCAGCAATGCAGGCATGTTCCCACTCTGAGTTTTCATTCTTGGGAACATCTGGAATTGTACTTACTGGTGAAGATAATGACCTAAATCATAATGGCCTAACCAAGGCTTCAGCAACTGACTCAACCACTAGCCACGGAAGTTTAGACACTAACCAAGGTATTGTTGAATAACCATTTATCAATCTGCCTCCGTATATTTTTCAATTCTTCTCTTTGTTTTTAAAACGTATTAGAGTACAGCATTGTTGAAAGAGTGATTTCGGTATTTTTCTTCCCGATTTGCTTCTAATGTGAACAGATTTTGCATCATGTCTTGAAATCCAACCGTATCATAAAATCATTTCTTGCATTTCCCGTAATTTTATGTCTTGAAGCGAATATGAATTCTTCAAAATGCCTCCTATGTCTTAGTGGGGGGATTTGGCATAAACCCCTTTGTGTATACTAAAAAGACGCTACACATGAGTACATAAAGGAGCCACCCAAAGAGCCTAATCTTTGAGAAGCAAGCAATATTTAAAACCAATATGATCGATAATTAGTTACTTAATTATTACAATGAGCAGATAATGGTTTGCCAGCAATGTCCAATGTGCAATCAACGGATGGGATAGCTCAAGTACCACCATGGGCAAACTATCCTCCCCAGTATATGCAAAATTTTCCACATCCACCATTTCAACAAATCCCTCCATATCATGGATATGTTTTCCCGGGCATGCAGGGTGCACCATCATATTATCCGGGGAGCGTGCCATGGCCATCGGGTGCCCAAGATTTCAGTCTGGGCCTTGATAGAGAACCAGAAGATAACCAGAGACACAAATCCTTTACTAAGAAAAAAGAACAAATTATGAATGGAATGCGACCGCACAATACAAAAGACAATGATAAAATGGAGATTAGTAATTCCAGCTCTGGAAGTGATTCAAATGATGAGCAGGAGCAGGAGGTAAATCATTCTTCAGGTGAGAAGATGCGCAAAAAGAAGAATGGAAAACGTTCCTCGAGAAGAGTTGTTATCCGCAACATAAATTACATCACTTCTGGCAGAAATGGAGAAAGGAACAGTGCTTCGGAAAGTGAGTCCTCTGACGAAGACAAATTTATTGATCCTGATTCCCTTAAACAGCAGGTGGAGGAAGCTGTTGGGTCATTGGAGAAACACCATAAGCCAAAGTCTGGCAAAGAACGAGATGGAAGGAAGAAAGCTAGCAATAGATCTAAGGATCCTACTAATTCAGATGTTGAACATGCAGTCACAACCAATTCTGATGAAAAAAGGAAAGATGGAAACTGGGATTTCTTCCAAAACCTTCTCCTGAGGGATGCAGATGAGAGATCAAATGATACGGGTTTGCATACTCCACAAGTTCACGAAGGTTATTTTATAGAGATGGCCTCTTCAGAACAAAGTGCATCCTTAAATATCAAATCAAATGGTGTGAAAAACCAAAGTGCAGCTGATGCTTTCCTTCTGACTGAAAGGAATACGGGAAATTATGTTGAAGCGAACAAGGTTAATTTTGAAGATGGAGAAAATGTCCATGGATTAATTAAGAGGGGCAGCACAAATGAAGATTTCTTAATTCCACAGCGAGTTAACGGACATGAGAACTACCCCCAAACCGCACTATCTAATTTTGGAACTGAATCCTCCTTGATTAAGAGCCAAAAAGAGGAAAAGTGGTTCATAAGCGGCCAACCAGGAATATCAACAAGTCAAGAAGAAAGGATAGATCACTCTATTATGTATGGAAATCAAATCTCAGCCTCTGATCTCAATCATTTGGAGATGCAGAAAAATAAGAGAGATCTTATTGCGGACGACTCTTTCATGGTTCAAGATCGACTGATGAAAGGTCCATCAGAAACTCAACCAAAGACTGACATTTTCATGGTTTCGGACATTGTTGGAGCTGACCAATCCAAGCATAGAACACCTGATAATTCACAAAGCAAGCTTGAAGCTGGTAATTTCTATGAACCAGATGACCTCTATATGGTGCTTGGGCGTAATTCAGCTGCTGAGCAAGTTGGAGCTTCTTGGAACCCTGAAATGGATTGTGAAAATGTGAATTCATTAGTTGAAGCTGTTAAAGGACAGGGCAACTCTGAACGAAGTGATTCTGTTGATGCAGACCTCCTGAATGGTAAGGGAAGCAACAAGACAGCGAACAGAGCTTCTAGAGTAAAAGTGGATGGCAAAGCAACAAAGTCAAAAGCTCCAAATGGATCTTTGGACAGGAGCAAATCTGATATAACACCAGGAATTAAAAAATCTTATTCTGGAAGCAGAACAATGAGTCAGAAGAGCAAAACTGAGAAGGTATTATTTCCGTTTTGCTCCCACTTGATCTCTGAATCTTTTGATTCTTTCACAAGAGTGGTTTTAATGGCATTGATCCAATCTGTTTGAAAATTTGAATTACATTATTGCTACAAAAAATATTTTTTAGTTTGTTTTAAAATTAAGGTACTTCGTAGAATGTTTATAAAACTTTTAGTTGACCTCCTTCCTTCTACATCTAATGTCGTCCTCCTCTTTTTTTCATTTATACAGGAAGAACAGAACAAGAAGAAAATGGAAGAATTACTAATACAGCGTCAGAAGAGAATTGCCGAAAGAAGTGGTACTAAGGGTTTTACTTCAGATAGTTCAAATATAACTTCTAAGGTGAGCAAGACACACAAAGTTACCACAAAAGTTGAGAAGCCTAGACTTCCAGCTCAAGCTGAAGAGAAAAATAAGTCAACTAAGCCTGTTATGAGGACTTCCACAATTGATCGCCTTGCAGCTGCTCGGACAACTGGCAAGCAGCCATCAACTGAATCGAAGGTGGGCCAAAGTGGAAAAACAACCCCCAAGGGGCTTACTCTCAAGGAAACTTCCTTGTCGAAGAAGGTAGCTGGAACTCAGAACAAAAGAGCGAGTCTGGACAAGGTCAATAATTCAGATAAGAACACTGGTACAACGAATTCTAATGGAAATACTTCTGTATCTGATTATCCGGGAAGGGATCGGATAGATACCAAATCATCCATATCAGAGAAGTTTAATGGTGCTGAAGGTCCTCTATCTAAGGTTGAGGTTGATGAATCTAAAACTATCAAGGTGTTGCATACTGTATCTTCGACTGAGAAGAATGAGGAACATAGGGTTTCACAGAAAGATCCTTCAGATGACAAGACCTGCATTCAGGTTTTATCTAAAGAAGACTTGCTCTCTTCTGAAGGCCAATCTGCGAAAATGGAGCCCTTGACAAATACTTGTATGGTATCTGAAGCATCTCAAGTTAGAAATGGTTTGAGTACCACTTGTTTGAACAATGAAGAGGATGATGACAAGGAACAGAAAATATCCATTTCAACTGAAATTTCTGCTGTGGAAATCTCAACTCCACCTCCGAATAATGAAATGACTCCAGAAACAATTCATCCCAGAAAGAAGTGGAATGACAATGAAAATTTTCCTAAAGTCACCAAAGGCTTTCGAAAACTTCTTCTGTTTGGTCGTAAAAGCTGAAGCTCGTTCCAATGCATCCAATATTACTGTTGTGGAGGGCTTATCCTTCTACACCAATCAAATGCTCAAATTTTAATCACAGTCGCATCAGCAATATGTTTGCATGTGAGGAAGCCAAATAGCTTCAGTGCGTAATAAGGCCTTGGTTTGCTGCCAGATGGAGAATTATATTCTAATTTATTACAGTACAATCGGAGGAAGCATTAAACAAACAGGTGGTACCCTTTTTTATGCGGTCAATAGATTTGAACCGGATCCAATAGATTTGAACCATGATCCGGTGCCTTAAAAACTTGTGTGCATCTTCTCTGTTTCCCCTCTTCTCTTTTTGTTGGTTTGCATTGTATTTGTTTGTTGCTTAATGGTTTACTTTGTATGTATTATAGAATGTGAATTTTTTTTTTCCGTTTCAATGTAACTCTTGCCTCCAAATTCTTTGTCGGTAGATTACATCTTTAGTATACTGTCACTAGTTTCATCTTATAGTATCTCTTTTGGTTTCATCTTCTGAAATCTGGTAGGAAAATCCTTGAAAACAGTAATAACAAAATAGCACGAGCATTCATAAGATATGCTAAAAGGCAAAAAACGGATAGGTAGAAAAATAAGATATGCTATACACACTATACTGCATTTTGGAAAAATTACTGCAAAGAATCAAGTTATCAACATCAGATGTAACAGCTAGAGAAAAAAGACTAGAAATGCTGTCTTGAAACAAGTCAACAATGTAAGCTCATCAAGCTTTCTAGTTTCTACTAACTCATCCACCTGAAAAGTCTTCGATTATCTGAATTTTTCTGACTGCACTTTTTCTTGAGATTTGTGAAGTTCGTTACCAATTCGTCATAGTCAGGAAGCTTTGGATGGACATAGCTCGAGTCAAATCTGGAAATTTTTTGTCCATCCTCGTGAAAATTTTGGGCTTGTCTACGAGAACAATGTGAAGTAAGTGATATGTCTTCTGTAATATTTTTCTTGGTGTCTCGCTTGGAGCTTAAATTTGCAACCCAAGTGTTAGAAGAATAAAGCTTGTGCCCACCATTATAATCTCTCCAGGGTATGGTGTTTATATCTTGTTTAACTTGTGTACCATTTGGTATATGAACTGACAAGGAACCTTCAGGGTTTTTCTGACTGTTGATTTTATTAGTTTCCATGGAGGTAACAAGACCTTCTGTGCTGTCTACACTGTTGGAAAAACCCCTCCAAAATGTTCCCAAATTTTTTAAATTTGCCAAAAAAAATTTTGATATTGAGCCCTGCATTCGACTGTTGAAACTACTATTATCATCAGCATCCAAATCCCTAAATTCATCAGTCATTGCACACTTGCCGGACTTAGTTGACAAGTTGCCTTGGAGCTACAGAAAGCAATGTCATTAATAGGTGTAGAAAGTATAATGTAAAGATATGCAATGTTCAAGAATCATAGATATCAAGCAATTGTGAGGTAAAATTAATCAGACTCACCTTCTGGAGTTCCGGGAAGAGGTAATTTTGTTGATTTAGGGTCCCCAACTGAGGTGTGAATTCTATTGCTATTTCATTTGTTAATTTCAGTTTTGCTTCTTCTGCTACTGATGATATTGTAAGATTGTGCTTTATATCAGAGTTTACGAAATTTCCAGGTAGCAATTCTACATTAGCTCTTTCAAACTTGTGACCAAAATGCTGTTTGAATAAGATTCTTATCGAATGTAGTTCAGGCAGTTCTCCACATCTGGAGGAAGCATATATCAAAGTTGACAGTGCTTCATGAACCTCAACAGACAGCTTCCTGCAGTGACAAAGCTTTAAACGGTTGAGGCCAATGAGAATCCAAAATGAGAAAACTTTTGCAATTTACCTGCCCCGGCTAATGTCACGAAGGTTAGTGCAAATGCATTCACAAAAACACTCGAGTTGATTGTATGCATATAACCTGCAGTAGTCTCTGTAGAGTTGTTCGACCTAGATATAGAAAATTGTATACAGTATTAGCAAAAGCATGATTTTCCAGCAACAGATGTAAACAAACTTCTTTTGGTGATATATATTTCCTTAAAACTGATATCCCTGCAAATCACAGTTTGATCTTTGATGAAACAGAAGCTGGGATGAGCAATTTGAATGTGTAATCTTACTGATGTAAAACTTGCGAAAAGAAAGAAAAAATTTACCCATGTGGAAACAACATGATGCCAGCCATTCTGCATAAGTTGAGCGATATCAGCACGCGATTGCCTTATGATGGCATTTCTTCTGCTTTTCTGGAGCGTTAGACGACTCCTAAGCTGCTTAATCAATCTTTTGCTGCAGAATTGTACTTCTTTAACTGGGATGTTCAAAATTATGTGGGAGGGGCATGAAAAAAGGTAAAAGAAAATATATTTTAATACTCAGCGAATGAGAAGAAGTACACTTTCATTCGAGTTTAAGACTTGAAAAGTGTTCAAATACTACGAAAAATGATATTCTTCTTTAACATTGTTCACTGCTTCCAAATTCACCTTCCTAACCATTTATTCCCTTTAGTATTCTTCAACTAAAGTCTACTAAGAAACAAGAAAATGAAAACGAACAAGACCAACCATTTTTTGCTCTAGAATTCAACAAAAACGGGAGGGGAATGAAGTACCATTTGGTAGCCTTTGCCCATCTTTTCCCTTTGAACAATCCAAGAATATTGTCAAAAACATTCAAACCCATTTTTACTTGTGAAATGTTTCAAGAAGAAAACCAGAGAGTGAGAAAAAACGGTTTCTTACAAGTTTTGCAATCCGAATTGACGTGATAAGAATTGCCCGCTTAAGTAAGGAGAAATTGTATCATTATATTCCTTTTTTGCTTCCATGTTGCCATTTTGATGCCCATTTTAGTCAAAGAAAGAGTGGTAATAAATAAAACATTGGTGTCAAGAGACGAATATTCTGTACATAGAAAAGGTAATGAAATATATACATGAAATCATGGCCCTAAATCTTTCCAAATTTGAACCCATATTTCCTATAATGTTACTGCTGATTATGAAGGGTGATTTTTTTTATTTTTTTTTTCATTTTCCCATTATAATATCCTAATCGAATGAGCTTAGTTTTAGAGTCTAATCAATACTTAAAGAAGCACGTTAAAGTTGATATCAAAGCACTTAGAGTTTGAGAATAATACTCGTTGTGGTGGATTTAATGTGAGGAAAGCTAGTTGTCGACTACTCGTTTCATGTAGTTTCTTAGGTCAAAATATGAGCCACTGTTTATGTCATGTATGGAAGAGTGGTAGATTTTAACGACTATAATTGAATTCTATGTCGTTAAATTAAGACTTATCTTGCTCATTTTTATAATCGTTCAAGATTCTCCTCTCTGCAATCCAATCTAAAAAGGTAAATCAAATATAATATGAAAACAGGATTGGCTATTGATATTAGTGTAGATATTTCGTGTATGGAAAGAAAAATGTGGATATTTAGGAAAATAATAAGATATATAGGAAAATAAATCTCATATTTAGCTGGAAAAGAGCTAATTTCAAATTACCTTAAAGAGAATTAAAACCGACTCATTTACACTTTTTACTAGGAATGGTTGGAGTAAAACCCTCAAATTGGGGCAATAAATGAATAAAACTAGAGTTGATTATCATTTCAGGAAGATTAGAATTGATTGATGAAGATTAAAACTATTGTACAAACTATATAAAACTACATAAATAGTCTCATTAGTTAGTAAAAACGATAAAATAGAATGTAAATATTTGACTATTTTATATTTTGAGGAAAATTATTTTTAAAATAAATAAATTTAGTTTATATTCTTATAGGAAAATATATTTAAAATAAGTTCCAAGAACCCACATGATGATCTCAAATGTTGGTGAGTAGTGAAATTGAATTTTTTTTTGTATTGCAATCTCGGAGTATGTTTGATACACCAAGTGTCGTAAATGGAACGAGCCAATCGTATGCTCGACTCTATTAGGCACATGGATCGTTCGGACTCGTATTGAGACTAGTCATTGGTCGTGCCGAACTTAAAAAAAAAATTCACAAGCTTGGTCTACAAATGGGTTTGTGGGACACTGTGATCGTTTGACGATACAAACTGTAAAAAATTTGTTAACGTGGGCGCACAAACAATTATATTTTTTTATCGTTTTGCCCAATGGTCATATTTTATTTTTCTTTCGTAAAAAAGGTTCCTTTTTTCTATGTTAACCTCCTCCCCCCTCACATTTTTCTCCACACAACTCTACATTCTCAGTCTTTTTTTTTTTTTTTTTTGAAAAAATAGTAGAAGCCAACTTCTATGGGCCAATCCATGGCTCGGGCCATATATAGACTTCGGTAACCTAAATCAATTTTATATCTATATTCGTTGACAATGAATATTTGATCTAATTATACAAGGTGATTAACCAAACTCTCCAAACATAGTCATAGCTCATAACCAATGTGACTAGATTTTTATAGCATAGTAATCTTTTGAAACAAAACAATCTCGATAACTTTATCTATATTCATCAACATTATTCTATTTAGATTATGGAGTCAATCTAAAGCTTGCCGCAAATCTCTCCTTATTTTTAATATCTATCTACTTCAAAGATTTCATTTTAACGAGTACTCATTTCACCTTATTTACCTTATTCACCTTATTGGACTATTCACCTTATTTTTCCTAGTGTGGCAATCCGTCGATCCCACTCGAACTACCTCTTAAACATTCGAATTCGGTTCGTATCCACAAATTAGGCTTGATCTGTCCACGGAACCCACAAGTCAGCCATTTTTAAACAAATTAATATAATAAATTAAAAAACGAGCCAGTTTATGAGCTCATAATTTTACTTCTCTTGAAAAAAATATGAGCTCAATTAGATCCGTAACTTTTTTTAGGACGAGGTAGGCCGAGCCTGGAAGAGCCGGTTTAAAGACTTGGCCTGGTCGATTCTTGTTTTTATTTTTATGTTGAGTTTTGCTATTTGTATATCAGCATTAAAAAAAAAAAAATCGTGGACCCCAGGGTGGTGAGTTGCTGGGGCCCGGAACTGTCGGTGAACAACTGTTAAGCTGTCATAAATCACAATCCGTGGCAAAACTCTCTCAATTTCTTTCGGTGGTAGTTAGTCTCCTTCTTGATTACTCAAGTACCCATCTATATGTAGAGAGAAATAGGAAGAAAAGTGAAGGGGAGAGAGAGAGAGAGAGAGAGAGAGAGAGAGAGAGAGAGAGAGAGCTAGATCTGGGAAGTGGGTATCAAACTCAAGTCTCACTTCAATGGCTTCCAAACTATTAATTGTCATTGTCTTCATTTTTGATCTTATTGCTTTTGGTTTAGCTGTTGCCGCTGAGCAGAGACGAAGCACTGTGAGTATTCTCTTAATTGATTTATATTTCTTTTGACTACGTGGGATTGTAGATAAATATGTGTAGATTCGAGAAATGATTAGTTACTGAGAAATTAAGTGCACTGAAGCTATTAGATTTATTGCACAAATGGCTAGGATTCTTGAAAAGCTCTGTTTCCATTACTAAACTGAATTTATTCGACATGAGTTTAGGATTTTATAATTTCCTTTCGAATTTGCTGAAGAGTATGGAATACATTGAGATATATCCTCCAATTGCACAAAAAACAAACAATGAACCTCTACAGTTGAGTGCACAAAGATTGACCTCTGATGATCTGATGCTAATCGTAATTCTCTTATCTGGATTGATTTTTGGTTGGCTCTGTAATATCTAGTATTTTTTGCATGAATTTTTACTCAATATAAGTTTCATTTTTTATGAATAATTTGCTTGCTGTGACCTTCAACTCCATTCAATGGCCAAGGTTGTTTTCCATGTGGAAGGCATGGTAAAGAAAGATATATGGATTCTAATTTCTTGGCTTATATGGGTTTTGGTTTTTAAGTAAAACGCTGTACCGACACGATCCAGCACCAAGCACAGAGTAAAGGAAGCATAGCAGAAACCATGAACAGATACAATGTTCCATCTTTCTTGACAATAGACATGCATCCAAACAAGAAAAGGAAAAAGTATGTCAAACAAATGGCAGTCTAACTCAAGTTACATCTCATAATTTTTTTCAATCAAGAAAATGTATGTGAAAATCTTAACAATACACCCAGAGTCAGAGGCCCCATAAAATTGAATACTGGATTGTGGATACAATGTTAAAAAGATCCTTTTTCCAGTGTGAGCAAGTGTGTGAGTGGGTGCTTTTTCTTTTAAAGCAGTTCACTGCTTGATCTATATTTGGAGCTTTCTCTCTAATTCTGATATTATTAGTACTAATTTTGACTCTTCCTAATATTGAATTATATGATTGTTGATAGGCTACAACAAGGACGGATGGAGAAAATAATTACCGGTATTGTGTTTATGACTCTGATATCGCAACTGGATTTGGTGTTGGTGCATTTTTGTTCCTCATGGCTAGTCAAGTTCTTATAATGGTTGCAAGTAGATGTTTCTGCTGTGGAAAGGCTCTAAGCCCCGGAGGTTCAAGGGCTTGCGCAGTTATTCTTTTCATAATCTGCTGGTAAATATCCTTCCATTTGGTAAAAATGCAAAACGTTTAAGATATCATTCTTCACATGGGTTGTTACATTTATTGCAACCCACAAAGTCTTCTCTCTAACACACGATAAAATTCCGTCGGTAATTGTCATTCAGGGTGACATTCTTCATTGCGGAGGTTTGCTTGCTGGCAGGTTCAGTGAGGAATGCTTACCACACTAAGTACAGGTCAAGGTTTTTTGAGGACCCTCCCTCTTGCGAGACCGTTAGAAAGGGCGTTTTTGCAGCAGGAGCAGCCTTTGTGTTTTTCACTTGCATAATCTCCGAGTTCTATTATGTTAGTTTTTCTAAGGCGAATGGAAGCTCCAGGCCATATGCAGGTGAAGCCGGAGTTGGGATGGGAGCGTATAAGTGAACGTCATTTAATTAGTCTGCAGTTGTCTGAAACTTATTCATCATATTGGTTTTTCCATTTGCTGCTCATCTTGTTATAGGAGTATAGTTCAGTTGAAGAAAGCATGGATTCTTACACCTGTTTCAATATTTTGATTTTCGCATGCCCATGTAAAAGACTTCATTGATGTGGATATGGTTCTCTCTACAAATCGATTATTTTGTTTCTTCATTGAAAACTCGAGCACAAGGTATGATAAGATGATATGGGCGGTATAACTCGAGCACAAGGTATGATAAGATGATGAGGGCGAATACCATGTCACGTTTTTTCTTCATTGAAAATTCGAGCACAAGGTATGATAAGATGATGAGGGCAAATATTATGTCGCGTTTTTATAATAGCTCTTGTTTAACGACTGATTCTGTGCTCTCACTCCTCGAATTTGACAAATTTGTTCTCAAATTAGAGGTTCAATTTGCCAGTTTATTAGGTGGTTGATCATATGGTACTAATTTGTTCTCATATTGTCTCATCGAAGGAGATGTTCTCACCATGAAATTATAAACGATCAAGATTCATATTTTTGTATACAGAGGAATAGAGATGGAGTGACCATATCATTTGAAATTAAAGTTACAAGAGGGTGCTGGAATATTCTATTTTCTAGTATTTAGGGTATGTTTGGGCCAGATTTTACTCTTATTTTAATCTAAGTCAAAGTCAAACAATCAATATCAACCATATCTTTCATGGGTCCACATCTTTTTAACCACACATTTCGCCATTAATTAAAAAATGCGCCGCCCTAGGATGACGTCACTTGCTATGTGGCCAATTCAGTATTGCTACGTGTGGCATGTGAAATTTTTTCCACACATGCATTCTATGATTGGATGAAATTTATACTTCTTTGAGCCCTATTTTCTAATTATTCACTTTTACTTAAAATCATTTTAAATTGAATATTCTTTCAATAAAATCACTTACGCGTAAATCAAATTTTTTTTCTATCTTTTTATCACATTTTTCAAAAAAATAACTATTTCAAAACTCATTTTTGACACAAAATGGGACTCAAACGTAGCCACATTTTTATTAACTGTTTAATCTTGAAGTCCTCTTAAGATTTAGAATCTGTTTGACAAGTTCAAGTGCTTATAATCTGATTGAAATTTATAAGACTTTATTGTTTTAGCAAGAACCAAGAAGTGATTGATTCCGGTGTGTTTGACAGAATTTTTGTTTTACTTGTGTTTTTGTATAGAAAAGTTTCTTAAGTTATCTTATGGTCCATTTGGTAAGACTTCTGAGAATTGTTTATGAGATTAAGAAATTATTTTTGAATATGTTCTCATAATGTAATGATTGTATTTTTTTTAGTAGTTTTCTTATTATAATCTTCTATAAAAAGTAAAAGCAGAAAGAGGAAATCACACAATACCAAAATTTTAAAGATTCAATTTCAAAAATCAGATATAAAATTTATTTATGCAAAAATTAGATATTAATTCAAATTTTTATGCAATTGTTTTCTTCTACCATAACAGAACCATGGATATTGCTGATAAAATTTAGTATTGTGTTAATTGAGGTCCTAGTTAGAGTAGGCTATCTTTTTTATTTTTTTCCCTGGTATTTTTATCAAGACAACTTTGTTGTCGTGCGCTTCTTTTTCAAATTTATGTCCAGATATTAATTTATTTACTTTTCTCTAGGATACATTCTTCCTTCATTTTCTGGGAAGATGAGTGGAGAGAAATTGATTGCTTAGGTTTGTTTTTAAATTTTTCTTTCCTTGGATTTTAGAATTTAAATCACAAATGATTAGGATAAGTGGAATTCATTTAACATGATTTATACATGTTTTTTCTCCAAATCTTCCACTTGTCGGGTTCAAGTGTTTGTCATAAGTGGAATTCGTCTCATGAGAACTGTCGCAATCTTGGATCTGGTTGACAAAGTGGATCTATGCTGCTTTAACCCATTCTTGACAGTTGTTTTTCGGTTTGAAAATTTGGGACTGTTCATATAGCTGGAATTTCTTGCAGGGTTTTGTAACACGAACAGCCAAATCTCGGCCTCCATAACTGCTAATGGAAAATATGTGATCTCTGCTAGTGAGGATTCTTATGTTTATATCTGGAGACACGAAGGTGAATCCCAACCAAACAGAAGCAAAGGCGTTGTTAGTGTGACCTGCTCTTATGAGCATTTTCACTGTCAAGATGTATCAGTTGCAATCCCTTGGCCTGGAATGTGCAATGCATTGGAGTTCCACGACACTTTTTTTTAGAGTTCAAAGCAGTTCTGTTGACAATTTTGAGGAGGTTTCAACAGCCAACCACCCGCCTACTCCAGTTGAAGAACCTAATGGTGGCGAGAGCTCACCATTGGCATCAGGCAACAATAGTAGTCCACTCAATGGCACGATTTCTAGCAATACAAACAGCTACCAGTCATGTAGCCCGAGGATAAATTTCTTTCCATTACCAAGAACACTAGCCTTCAGGATAACGCGGACTTCTCCAACTGGTTATACCAAAATAGATCTGCGTGGGGGATGGTAATTGTAACTGCAAGCCTCAGAGGAGAAATTAGGACTTTCCAGAATTTTGGTTTGCCAGTTCGAAATTAGGAGGCCAAGAATTCTCTGGGAGTGGTCAACAGATTTCTACACCCCAAAAATTACAAAAAATTGTTCAGATTTGGTGAGATGTGCAAGATTAGCCAGGTTTCTCTCTTGTTCTTGTTGTACCAGTTGGATCTGGTGCTCGAAAGCCGAGTCGGAGCCTTCTCGAGGGCACCGATAAAAAAGTAGATTTCTCATGATTGAAAAGGCTAAAGAAAAAAATAAAATAAAATAGTGAGGACCTTGCTACACATTGAGTTTAGGAACCTATTGATTATCTGCAATAGGAAATTGTAGATATAAACAAAATTCTTTAGCAATTCATTCGATTTTATTCCAACAGTTGTCTATATAAACTAGTTGTGGTATAGTTTCCCGTATTTTTCATCAAATTTATCAATTGCCGGCCAATGTTCTCCTCTTATTTTCTTTCTCCTATTGTGTTTCACTGTATTTTACTGATCACTTCTGGTACACAATACTTGTATATGATTGATGAACATAGTGAACATGATTTTAACTCTTTCCCCTTAAGATCTGTCTAGGACCGTTTAATCCTCTGATTCCATGAACAATTACCCAATTACAATTCATAGACGATGTTTATAACGAACGATCATAGAAGAAGAATTCTGAATTCTGATTAAGCTTCCTATTAATTTGGAAGTTTTTCTCATATACAAGGAAATACTTCAGTTCCAGAGCTAAAGATCATAATTCTTGAATGAACAATAGAAAAGATTTTGAAGCATCCTCAAGATTAAGTATTGTTCCTCCAATACTCATAGTACAAAATACTTTTTGGCGCGCTCTAATATGATCAAATTTATAAGTAAGCGGGAGGAGAATCGTCGAATATCCGGCTCAAGTGTATATAAGCTGTAATTGCATTCGAATTAACTCGAGTAGCGAACTAGGGGGAAAGGCCGTTACTCTTCAGAATTAGTCGGGCGAATCTTGGACACCTGAGTCATAAAAAATAAAAATAAAATTATAAGTAAGCGTCTATTGTAAAATATGAGTAATGCCAAATCCTTCTAGAGCCCAAACCTCCATTTCTCCTACTCGTTGCTAGGAAAAGTGATTTTGAAGATTCTTTTGTATAATACAGAGGAAGGTCAGCCCCACATTTCTCGTGTCCAGTCTCCCTTTCCTCCTGTGCTATACTCTCCAAGCGCAGGCCTACCATACTTCGCTCCTGCCGCGTTTTCCCCGGACTGTCTTTGCCGGTAGTACCATCCTCCTAGCTGGCTGTATGGTTGGATTGTCCCTCGCAAGTTACCCATTCCTTGGTCAATTTCTTCTCCATCCCAGGCCCATAACGTTTCTATTTTCTAATAAAAATATCAAAGGAAATCTGAACTACAAAATCTGATTAGCTCCTTGGAGTTGAAGTGGCATGTGCGTCCATAGAGAATTATCTTATCCATGCTGCTTGTGATATCCAAAAGTTTTCCATTTTGTCAAATATCACCCAACATTTCACATATATATATACATTCCCATACGTAATGTGTTTAGAGTTGTATCAAAGAATTATTGAATACTAACCTATTGAAATTCCATGGCCCAACAGGCAGCTACACTTCTCCCCTCTGCATTTGCCATTCACAAAGAGGTTTGGTTTGTTCCCACAGTTTTTGTGTACAAGCCTTCGATTTTAATGCTTGTTATCTTGACTTTTCATTAATTTTCGTCCTGTTCACAGGGAAAAACTACTGCATATTTGAAGGACTTTGGCCTCTTTGGCATTTCAATCTCAGACTATATCAAAGCTGACAAGGCACAAATTCCATGTCCATCTGAGTAATGTACATTGTCTTGATGATCAAGATTCAAGATTATTAATGGAAGAAATCTGAACTACAAAATCTGATTAGCTCCTTGGAGTTGAAGTGGCATGTGCGTCCATAGAGAATTATCTTATCCATGCTGCTTGTGATATCCAAAAGTTTTCCATTTTGTCAAATATCACCCAACATTTCACATATATATATACATTCCCATACGTAATGTGTTTAGAGTTGTATCAAAGAATTATTGAATACTAACCTATTGAAATTCCATGGCCCAACAGGCAGCTACACTTCTCCCCTCTGCATTTGCCATTCA
>CAIGRN010015577.1:0-13404 GCA_903798345.1 Fraxinus anomala
CCATAGATGATGCTTTGGATAATGATGACGCTGAGGACGAAACTGAAGAGTTAACGAACCAGGTATATTTCTGCCTGAGAAACAATTTTTCTGGCGAGATGCCGAAATTAAAGTTTCATCAAGTAAAATCCTGTTAGTTAAGTAAATCACCAAGATTGGTCAATCCAATAATTTATTTAAATGGAAGTTCTGGTGCTAATGGCTGTAATTTGAATTGCTGTCCTGGATCAAGTTCACCGTGACTACTTTTCAGAAGCCATAATTTCAAAAAAGAAAAGAAAATATACTTTGTTTTTATAATTAAAATTGTTTATTTTGTTATCTCGAGATCGTAAGATAATTGCTAGCAAAGATCGTAAGATACTTTGCTCTGACTTTTATACAATTAGTATTACTAGTTGATCGTCATGTTAAACCTAGAAGGATTATTAAGATCCAAAAATACGTGACCCGTAGAGTTTTTGTCTCGGTATGGATTCTACCTGGATCAAATTTTCATCGCAGATCACTTTATTGAAGTGTAACTGAAAACTGATTACAATTATATTTTCTGAAGAATGTAGAGAATTTGTGAACATGAGTATTATATTGTCATGAGATGTATTTCTCCCTGGAATACATTTCACTCGCTTATGCTTAATTGATGTTTCCAGGTGCTGGACGAAATTGGTGTAGATATTGCCTCACAGGTTAGTTTTTTCTGGAACTTTTACTTTGATGCAGCGAGAAGTTTCCATGTCTTATATTTAAGTCGATATTCCCTTTCTGATTCTTGGCAGTTGTCAGCCACTCCCAAAGGGAAAATTGCTGGGAAGATCACCGAGAATGTTGGAAGGTACAGCTTTTCCTACACAAGTGTCCATTTCATTATGTCACTGTAGTGTTTTTCTTCTTACAAGAATAAATTTCAGTATAGTTCTGCAGACTTAATATATAATCGACACCATTTCTTACTTCAAGATTAGTTAGAAGCATTCACATTAAGGAAGTCTTAAGCGAGAATAAACCAATAACTAAAAATGGGTTTCGGTAATGATCTTAGTATCCTTGCTTAGCTGTGTCTAGAGATGTAAATAGGCATGGCCTATCCCGGCAGGGCTTGTGCTGGGCAGGCCCATGCAGGTCAATGGCCCCTAAAGCTGGGCCTGCACGGCCCAGTTCGGTATTGGGCGGCTCGGTACATTTTGACACCCTTTCTTGTGGCAGACAGAAACACACAAACAATTGGATGGTGCTACACTGTCACTTTCTCTCGTTACCTATGTATTCTCTGTCTCCCTCTCTCTCTCTTCCACAATCTCACACACGTTTACAGATTTTTGACAGTCGAAGAGTTAATGGTGGATTCGTCACAGAACTATAACATTATTCCTTCAACATTATCGTCCACTCACAAGGTTATCATGAGCTAGTTTTGAGATATCTCTAGTTTTAAGGTCGGTTTATTGAAGTGGTGAAAACATAAAAGCAGCTTCTGTTGTCTACTATCTGATTTTCCTTTGTTCACATTATCTGCAGTGGAAATGTAATGCTTTATTCTTCAAGTTTCCATTGATCATATTCCTAGCATTGACCTTAAGTTGCACGGTTTTCCATTGTCGCGTGGGAGCCGTGTTTTCTTATATATTGTCAGGATTTACATATTCTACAGTATTGTCTAGTTTTGTTGATGTTGTGAACCAGTTTCTCTTGTATAATTTGCTACTTGTAGTTCGGGGACTGACGAATTGGAGAAGAGGTTGGCCGCCCTCAGAAATCCTTGAGCTGCATGCATTGTGAATTGTCGATATTGCCCTTTGAGTCGCCGATTACTGCTGCTCCACAGTTCGATTTTCTCAAAGATGTACTATTTTTGTGCATAACTCTCACCCATTAACATTTTGCGGTTGGTCATCAACCTCGTATTGTACCCTTTAAAATTTTTGTTGTAGTGTTTGAAAGATCGAAACTATCAAGTTCTCATTTACGGTTCTCCGTTCTTGGGAACTAGTTATACCACTCTTTTGTACACTTTTAATTGTAACACCTTGTTTATAATATTGGGAACTGAACTCGAATCTTATCCTCGACACCATTATTATTTTTAATATTCAAATAAGGGTTGGAATCAAAATAAACCTCAAAACTAGAAGAAAAGGTGGAAAGTGAGGAATATAGTCAAGAAAGTGCGGAAGAGTCAAAATCGAAATGACTTCGAAAATATGCTAGTGAGCAAAAGAACAAGTTGTGCAGTAAAAAATCAAGAGAATATTGCATTCTTTAATAAATCAGGTCTAGAAATTAGTTCATTTAATAATGCTATTTAACTCCATTGACAGTCGAAAAATGTGCTAGAATTGTATATTTTTAGAAGTACTACGAACATCCAATAAAGAAAAATTAAAAATAAACATTCCAAATAGAAAATTTAAAAAATTGTATATTAAAATTTCTTCACATTAACATAGGAGCAAAGTACGCAACTTCAAAGGAAATTTAGCAAATATTTGGCCTTCATTTTTTAAAATTTATTTTTTTTCAAACTTATTTTTAACCACACATTTCATGACATCCACAAGTTTTATCAATTTTTCATTCACATTTTCTAATTTTTATTAAATCTACCAAAAATTCTATTTTTTATCAAAACCAAAGAGGCCAAATGAAACGGTGCAATCATGTTAATCCTTGCATATAAACAACATTTTTAATACATCTGCCCTTGTCTAGTATAAAGTAGAAAATTCGCGCACAAAAACCTTGTATCTTTCTTGGATGAGTATAGCACTTGTTTGAGCCATATTTTGTGAGAAAAAAAAATGCATTTTTGAATAGTGGTTTTTGGAGAGTGCGTGGTTCAAAATGAAGAAAAGGTTTTTAATTTACGTATATTATTATTTTGGAGAATGTGTGGTTGAAAATGAGTTTTTTAAAAAAAAAGAATTTTTGATAAGATGGGACTCAAACAAGGGCATAAACTGCAATTCAAAGGCAAGAACTCTAAACAAAACCCCAACCAGAGATGGGCGTAAATTGTTGTGCAAGCCACATTTTCCATTTACACAAATTCGATAATGCAAAGATCGCTTTACATAGAAGGCTTTCATCCAAATTTTTACAAAAAACTCGGTACAATTACTTCCTGATTGAGAGGAAATCGAAGCTTCGAAGAGGGTCATTGCGAGTACCTTTGGTAACTGCACCACGAGAGAAGGATGATGGTTTGGGTTCAATCCCATTTCTTTGTGTGGTAGACAAACGACCACTGCTCGACAACAATCTGCTTGACCGGCCGTCAATGAGTTCACCGGATGAGCTTGGTCTGCTGCTCGAAATGGCAGCTCTTTTTGAAGAGCTGCCATTTCGAGATGTTCTACCTTTTTCTGACTCCAGTTGCTGCATACAAGGAAAAGAGCTGCCATTTCGAGATGTTCTACCTTTTTCTGACTCCAGTTGCTGCATACAAGGAACCATAACAATGTAAATAACAAGAGAACATCAGAATTTTCCAGTAACTTGCACCAATGGTCTAAATGCTACGAAGGAACATGAAATGTCAAGCACAGAGTAGAAGCATAACAGGTGTGATTATCTACTCATTTTCCACCCCCACAAAACCAAAGAAAGCATCTGGAGACTCGTAACACGCATTTCTCAAATTCCGTGTCTGAAGAAAACAAGAAGGAATATCGTATCTTTCAAACAGAAGCAAAAGCAAATTTCACTTTAGCGACCTGTATTACAGGCCACTACATAGTCCCCACTAGAAGAGAAGGAAAAAGCAAAAAGAAACAGAGAGGGGTGCTGGGAGTTTTTTCCAGAAGTCAGGTGGGGGCGGTGAGAGAGAACAAAATACAAATACAGAAATTCCTAATTTCTAATGGGAAGGGGGTGAACAAATACCACATCCTTTGATGAAGGTACATCTTCTGATGTCCTTTGTCTGTGACCTGAATCTGAAATATGTCTTCTGGAAAAAGCTTCAACGGCACCTGAGAATCTATCTCGAATATCTTGCCCCACTGAGAACAGCAAAATGAAAAGAGTCAAGTAATCATACTGGAATTTCCATGTGAAACTGAATATGCTAATTCAATTAAGGCATCACTGAAATCAACTCAGAAATTGAAAGTGCAAAAGCAGACAAAAACAGTATTACAACACGGTGAAAGTCCACATATGCTATAGTCATGCATTATCGATTCACAAGTCAAAAGGTGAAACTAGTTCCAGGTGGTGTTTTTACCTGATGTTCTCCCTGGTCTTTCGCCAGAAGGTCTCGCATTTAACCCTGCACTACCACCGCGATTCTGGAAGCGAAGCCATGAATTAGTGAATCATTATATCAAAGGAGATGAAGCCAACAGATAATTATACAAGCACTTACTCGTGCTCTAGAACTGGCACCAATCTGAGGATACGTCAGTGTAGTCCAGTCAAAAACATAGTCAAATTGATAACCTGTGCCAGTATCTAAGTCAAGATGCAGAATATGGGAGATATGCACAATGATGACAAGATACTTGACATACTCGGGAAACCAAGAACACAAAATATTGATAAAAGAAAATCTTTGAAAAACAGAAGACTTGAGTTTAAAAATTACAGTCATATCCAATAATTAATAAATTTAATAATGGTTATAAATTATTACAGCTACAAATTTATATTGTTTCCTGTACTTCCACAAACAACTTTTCTCGCATTCATTATTACGTAAGTATACTATGCATGAACAAGAGTTAATTTTTTCTAAATCCTTCTTTGACCAATACTCTTCGATTAAGATTTATAGTAGCATATTATGAAGCAAATCCCAACAATAAATCGTCTACCAAGTGAAATTGCAACCTTTCAAATGTTAACATGACAAGACACCTAAGTCACGTAATTTTTCTGTTTACTTTCTTTTATATTTTCTTCTCTGACTTCATGCTTGTTCTTTTCCTTACCTTTATAAAGACGAGAAGGCACCATTGCAAGTGGATGATGAGGAGAAAAAATGACAAGCAATGAGCATGACATGGAATCAAATAAGTTGATGATACTCTCAAAAATCCTATTGGCAGTGTTGATAAGAAAGCCTTTTAGCCTTTTTTTTTAGTACTAAGAGTAGATTACAATTTTGTCAGGTGATTACTAGCTTGATGGTCTATTATTTACTACATTATACCTATTTTATGTTTGTCTGCAAGTCAGACTCCTATTTTTGTTAAATTATTTTGTTGCAAATTTTAAAGTCAGTTTATGGTTTTATTACAAGAACCTTTTTATATTTTATTAAACTGTTGGTTTGTGTTGAGAGTTGCGCCTTGTCTCGAAGAGCTAAAATGGTTCGGTACAAATTGGAGCGTCCACTGGTTCCTCAAGGGAGCAAAAGATCAACTTCTGCGAAATATTGAATTTTTTTTTATTTTATTTTTTATAGAAATCTAAGACTCAAAATGTAGTACCAGAAGGTAACTGAAATGCAGTGGACCTATCAGCAGGAGGTTCGGAGGATGAGCATGACATGGAAGACAATGTTGACCCATTCCATAATCCCATAGCTCGTGCCAATCCCAATCACGGTGGATTAGAAGAGTAGTTTTCAAGATTCAAGAGCTCAAGAAATCAGTTCAAAGAGTTAAAATTGAAGTTTCATATTTCCTTTGCAGAATGCACACGGACTACTTCCTTTATTGGGAAACAAGCTTAAAGAATTATTTCAAACAGAAGCTGACGCAAGAACATAAAATACTTTGCGAAGATGAACTTACAAGGAGTTCGCTACAGTGGTTGAAAGGGTTAGGAAAGTAATGGACTAGATAATGAAAACCAAACATTCACGCTAGGGAATTGATCAAAGCAAAATTTAGATAACAAATTTGGCCTATGCAATACATTATTTCTATTGAATTGATACACTCAACAATACTATGACTTACCACTTCAAGTCAGTCTCCACGAGACTAACAAGAAAACTTATAAATCATTGGAAATACAACCACCAAATTGAAGGGTTAGATAAAGGTGGAAAAGGAAATTATTCGATTTGGGCTGGATAACTGCTGGCAATGGATCTACACACCGGACTAGCTTGGAAAGAGAAGTTGAATCATAAAGATCCAGACTGCACTGACTGGGGCTGACCCTTTAGGTCTACCATTGAATGTTTCAATTGTCACTGGATAAGTCATGTTTCTTTCCACGTCCTCATTGTCAAGTTAATCTAACTGTAAGGTGTACGAAAAGAAGGTTGGAGAAAACGAAGCATTTTATGTACCAATGTGGTAGAGAAAACATGTGTAGTGTGATCATTTACAATAGTATCCCCTAACCAAGTAATTTACTTTCCAAAAACGCCCGTACATAAAGCACAAGAATTACCACCATATTCATGTACATAAATTGAAGGTAAAGGTAAACAAGTTTATCAAATGCTCATTTTTTCCACCGTAGACAGATGGGAGTATTAAGTATTAGAGATTTTTAATCTATTGAATTTCAATGTTACCTTCATACTGTATAACAAAATCATTTGGTTTAGAATTCATTACCTTCACGAATAAATAAATCTCGGAAAAGCCTCTTCAAATATGAATAATCTGGCTTGTCCTCGAATCTTAATGATCGACAATAATGAAAATATGATACAAACTCTGAGGGATATGATTGGCAAAGCACCTGTAAATGATTACAAATCACGTGAACTTTCTGCAAGTGTCATCACTAAAGTAACATAACTTAATGGATAACCAAATTAGGGGAAGATGTGTCAGCAATATATGATTGAACCACTCTAGAATTTAGCAGCCAAGAAAAAATTATCAATTGAACCAAAATCCAAAACTTCCAAATATTTGCATAAAACTTGGATAATTTATAGATAAATCTTATGGACAACTTTTGAGAAATAAGGACAAGAGGTTGCACATCAAGTACCAATCAACCTGTGATCAAGTGCATGAGACGTGTTAAGCTTCAAAATGGCTATTTCTAAGCTAGACCCTCAATTCAAAATAGCTACTTCTAAGTTAGATCCTCAATTGCACCATTTCAATCATGCTTCGAAAACATGAACTTGAAAAAGCAGATCAATTGCCTGCATAAGCTATGCAGACGTGAAACCAAATATATACCTCTATCGTGGTTAACATCTTCTTTTCACTAATCTTGTCATATTTCTGCTTCTTTGTACCGGCTTTCAACCCCTGCCAGGGCAGGCTGAGACAAAAAGAAAAAAAACAGCATCTATTAGGAAATGTAACGTTCTATATCTATATGAAGTTAAAACTCAAAATCAGGTAGGGGAAATGCCCAGAAAAATAACTGGAGACAATTCTCATATCCAACCTTCCTCTCAGGAAATACATAAGGACATAACCAAGAGATTCCAAGTCATCCCTTCGGCTTTGTTCTGCGAGCACAATTAAATACGTAGACGATAAGCTATTTAGATTGTTCCAAAATCTAACACAGCCTACCTCCCTAATCAGAAATAACTTATGATGAGATGGCACATCACTCACCAACGCCAAGGTGTGTGTTGACACTGGCATAACGAGCAGTTCCTGTAAGATTCTTGTTTTCCCTGGACAGGGCGAAAAACGTTCCACCATAAGTATATGACGGCAAAGAGTGGACTATCGTTACTAATATGAGAAGCTATTACAAGAAATATCCCCACAACTCAAATTCATATAACTAAAATGCTAAGGACTTTCACAACATAGATATGTTTGCATAGGGCAGAACAATCATAGCATTGCTGGTAATATAACTTCTTTTGTCATATTGTCTTGCTGTCTCAGCCAATATGACGGCTGTATACAAAGTAGGAACGCTGCAGGCTAGGTTGCAGAGACACAGGCATGTGATTTTTGCCTATTAAAATTATTTTTTATTTTTATTTTAGTTTAAAACAAACAAAACATTGTATACTTGTTGAAGAAAATATCAAATATTTAAAAGGTGTTGATTTAAAATGGTGGAAATAAGGGCAATATTCTAATAATACATGCTAAAGTCTTTTTTCAGCCAGCATCTGCTGATTAATTTTCAATTCAATTCATTATTTCTTTTAATATATACAACCTCTAGCCATCTTGATCTTTTTACTTTTAAGGACCTTTCCGTCTTTTCATGGTAATTGCAGAGTTGGGCCTTTTTTTTTTCACGCCAGATGATGCTTTTGCTCATAGACATAGTGTTCTCCAAATAGACTCATTGCGACGATCGACTATGCTTTCTATTCACAAATCGATCGGCCTCCTTTTCCGACATCATCAGTTATACGATGTTAACTTTATTTTTATTTATTTATTTTCCCTGAGATGACATTCTCTTTCAACCCTTTTCTATTTCGAGCTGAGAATTGGAGCACCGACATGTGTTGGAGTGTCCCGCGAGCATCACTGCACCATAGGCTGCAGCAAAACAATTTTCCAACCTTCGAGATTTCATCTTTGAGAGGGCTTTATTGCGCTCAGTTGGGTTATAAGAACCCTTTTATTGAGTTCTCTCCGTTTTTTGGTTTTTCATCATTTTACTTCCTTTCTTTTGTCCCCAAAACAAGAAGGTATATCACAGAAATTGCCTATTTGACCCAGAGAAAGTAACATCACGCTAAGTTTATTCTCAGTAACTTTCAGCTGTCACTTCGTCTATTGCAATATCAAATGTAATTAATTCCTTTGCAACCACATCAGTCCATGTTAAATTCTTTCATCAAATTACAGTGATTATGAAGAGGTCCAAATTCTCAATTACCAGGAAAAGAAAATGTGCAGATTGGATATCCATGTTTGCCAACTCTGCTGAAAGAACCAAATAACACTTATAAGAACCTTCAAAAAATAACGACTTATTGCACACTGTGAGCCAACAACTCTGACTATGTTAAACCCAAACAGTTTCTATACATCCGTCGAGCAACTCGAAAGAGGGAAATAGTTCAATGCATTTGAGATTTTAAAACATCAGTGAGTAAATCTTGGCTCAAACTGAAAAGCATTTTCAGAGACCAAAACTCATTAGGCCCATCAGCCAATACCAAAATGCATGATTTTAATATCCGGCTAGATGGTCAACTATCTAATTTTATGGATAAATATAGAGATTCAACCAAATGGAAACTGCCCAGACATGCTTATGCGCCTAACATCGTTATTCTAAGAAACCAGCAGTTCAGTATAGGAGCATAGATATGCCTCTATACGGACAAATAAATACCTTTCTTTCCCTACAACTTTGTGATTAATGTTACAAGTTGAATTGGTGAAACTCAAAAACCACCCAAGGAAACCATTAAAACTTTTAGCCCACATCAAGAGATCAGCTTTTTCTTCCTTCCAACATTTACTTAGTTAAGTCAACTCAGATCACTTCAATGCTTTATTACTCTGTTTTTGTTCAGAATAATAAGTAGCTTGTGAATCTTTATAAATTTGATCGAGGATGTGAAATATTATACCAGAAAGAGCTAAATATAAAAAGATAGCAGGGTCTTTTGTTTATTTGGGTAGACAAGCCTGGGCTAATTCATTGATCTTAACTAAGGGGGTGAATGCAGGTTTCAAAAGAAGACTCCCCAAGCAGCATAATATACTCATCACAAATATATTGCAGGTTTCATCATGAAGAAAGATACTACATATTAAGCTATACTTTTTATTAAAGATTATGATTCAGAGCAAAATGAAAACAACAAATTGGCAAGAATTTTAAACCATAACGAGCTAGTAAGGCCCCAATTCTTGACAAGAAGGTCTCCAATCATGTTGGCGCAATCTAAGGATCAATACAAACTTATCCAGGCTACTAAATTAGAGTATTTGATAGTGATTTTGATGAATTATAACTTAATTTTGCGTTAATTATGTTTGTTAGGTTGAAATCAATGGAAATTGGTGGAATTTGAAGAAATGAACGAAAGAAATTCAAAATTTGGGGATCAAAGTATAAACATTCAATAGTTGTTTCGGACCACAAAACGATGATTAAAAATCATATAGGATCAATTGGATGCAATTGAGGGTCAAATGAGTGAAATATAGTTGAAGTATTTTCACAAATCAATTTCCAGCTGAATGAGTTAGGCTCCAGATTTTTAACCTCATCTTGAGACCCATTTTTAGGATAAAAAACGTTCGAATTGAGAAAATTGTATTTCTGGAAGAATTGTAGCCCTTTGAATTATCTTTCTATCGCATTTTGAATCATCTCAATCGAATATCAGAAGAGAGTCGTGATCAAAATACCAAAAACTGCTCAGGGACGACACCGTGAAACTGGCGAGCACGAGGCATTATTTTTCCAACCTGAGAGCCATTTGGTTGTACGGCACGCGCGGGCCATTTTCGCAAATGAATTAGTAGTTTCCTTTCGCGATTCAAAATCTTTTGAAACCCAAATTGGACGCGATTTTGACATATTTTCCGACTCTTATAAATACTAAGTTGGGGTAACACACGAAAAAAAATCTCTTGCCTCTTCATGTACAATATTATCATCAAATTTATCAAGAACAAATGGCTAATTGCTATATTTTGAGAGAGGAGATCAAGCCTTAGCAACGAATTGAAGGTCAATTACATCAAAATTTTGAAAAATTTAACCTTTGACTTGAATATCAACATCTTTTGAATTATTTCATTATCCGGGTGATATTTTTCTATTATTCTTCTTGTAATTTATATATTAGCAATGTTAGGGTAGATTCGTTTTTGTATTAGATGAAAGATGAACCCTATTTGTTATTTGTTTTAATTCAAAACTAGTAGTTCAATTTCATTCTTATGTTTTTTGATTAATTTTGCATACCTATTACATTATTTAATTGATTGACCACCAATTAGATAATTAGTTGCTTGTTGTAGTATTGGAGACTCACAATAAGATTAGATGCGGCAAAATTAATATATATACAATAGATATTAGAAATAACATTTATCATGTGTGCAATCCGATAGACCCCCTATTATTCACACTTATTCTAGAAAGGCTAGGAAGCAGGCTGGACCATGTGGCATCCGTTAGGAACGAATTATGGGTCTGTTGAGGGAAAACTAATTCTGTTAGAGTGACCTTATAAATAAATGTAAATGTAGCACTAGAAGGTAGGCAAGAATTGAGTAGAGAAGAGTCCTGTAGCTACTTTCTTATTTCTGTTCTTTCAAAATTCAATTAAAAATTCCCTTATAGATTCTGTTCTCTCTCTTTGGAATCAGAATCCTATCATATTGGTATCAGAGCATGTTGAATCCTGATGGCGCAGAAGGAAACAGACAGTAAGTTGAAGCAATGGAGAGGAAAGTGGAAGAGCTGAAAACTGAGTTGCAGTGTCTAACCGGCTTGGAACGAACAGTGGAAAATCTTTCTCGAAACATGACCAGAATCCTACAGGCAGTAGAAGAAACTCAGAAAACCATGGCCACCTGGAATCATCCTCAAGCGTCAAATGAACAGGCCTTGGGAGGTGATGGGGCCGGAAGTGCAATAGACAGGGGCCGTCGAACCCATGTGACCCAGGTCCCCTTGAAGGAACAACGAGCACCCAACCTTGGAAAACAGTAGGAAGGGTTGGGCGAGGATAGTAGTGAGGGGGCGATGGCGGCATCGGATCAGAGTATAGACAGTGGGGATTGGCGTCAAGTTCGTAAATTGGAAATGCCAATTTTCAACGGGGACAATCCTGATGGATGGGTATATCGAGCGGAGAGGTATTTCGAGGTGAATGGTCTGACGGAGACGGAGAAGGAGAAGTTGGCATCAGTGGGTGTGAGCCTCGACGGTAGTGCCCCCTCGTGGCTCCAATGGATGGAGGCGAGGGAGCCCTTTCGGAGCTGGGAATCATTTCGCCAGAAGTTGTTGCTGAGGTTCCGTCCAACCAAGGAAGGTAGCCTCTGTGAGAAGTTTCTGGCCATCCGACAGGAGGGAACGGTGGAGGAGTTCAGGCGGGTGTTTGAGGCCTTAGCAGCCCCGTTAGTGAATATGCCTGAAGAGGTGCTAGAGAGCACATTTGTTAATGGGCTCAAGACCCACATAAGGGCTGAAATTAGGTTACATCAACCTAACGGGCTGGGCGCATCATGGAAATTTCCCAAAGAGTGGAAGAGAGGGATCAAATAATGAGATCTTTTTCCAATCCATCAGGCCCAAGGGGCTATAAATCATTTCCTGCAGCCCCAATTAGAGGAGACGGGCGATTGGGAGACGGATTTCCCACGAGAGTGGTGACGGTGGGAAAAAGCGCCGGCATCGTGCAGAGAAGCCTCGATATGGAGGCTGCCGGACGCGGAATGGCGATCGAGGAGGGAAAAGGGACTATGCTTTAGCTGTGATGAAAAATTTACAGTCGGGCACCAGTGTAAGAACCGAGAATTGAGGGTGATGTTGTTGCAAGAGGGGGAGGCCGACGTAGAAGAAGGGGAAGCCACGCCGGAGAGGTGCGACCCAGTGTTGATTCCGGAACCCGTGGAATTATCACTTAATTCTGTTGTTGGGCTGTCTACTCCCGGCACCATGAAGCTTACGGGGGCAATAAACGGGAAGGAGGTGACAATACTGGTGGACTGTGGGGCTACCCACAATTTTATCACAGCCCAGCTGGTCAAGAAGCTGGAAATTCCGACGGTAGCAACTACTCATTATGGAGTAGTGATGGGTACGGGGGTGTCAGTGCAAGGTAAGGGGATTTGCAAGGGGGTGGTGGTGGAGATGCAGGGACTGAGAATAGTGGAAGATTTCTTGCCGTTGGAGCTGGGGAACATCGATGTTATTTTGGGAATGCAATGGTTAGGAGGATTAGGAAGCATGGAGGTGAACTGGAAACTCCTCACCATGCAGTTTCGGATAGGGGAGAAGGTAGTCACTCTGAGAGGGGATCAGGGGCGAAACCACATTGAAGTCTCTCTAAAAGCCATGGTAAAGGCCCTGCAACAGGAACGACAAGGGGTTTGGGTGGAGCTGAGATGCCTTGGGGCAGAAAAAAGAGGATTGGAGGAGGGGCACCTGGCTGTAGAGGTGCAGCCAGTTCTNGGGGATCAGGGGCGAAACCACATTGCAGTCTCTCTAAAAGCCATGGTAAAGGCCCTGCAACAGGAACGACAAGGGGTTTGGGTGGAGCTGAGATGCCTTGGGGCAGAAAAAAGAGGATTGGAGGAGGGGCACCTGGCTGTAGAGGTGCAGCCAGTTCTGGAGAAATTCCAGCATGTCTTCCACATGCCAAAGACGCTGCCTCCGAACAGAGAGGTAGACCACGTCATCCAATTAAGAGAAGGTACTGATCCAATTAGTGTGCGGCCTTACCGGTATCCCCATATTCAGAAGAACGAGATTGAGTTTTTGGTCCGAGAAATGTTGGATGTATGGATCATACAGCCTAGTTCTAGCCCCTACTCTAGTCCAGTGCTGCAAGTGTGAAAAAGAAGGATGGCAGCTGGA
>CAIGRN010015601.1:0-20472 GCA_903798345.1 Fraxinus anomala
GGTAATAGTGAGATATGTTTCGCTTTTTTTGTTTTTCTATTTTTTTGTTTATTTATTTAATATGAGTAATTGTATAGTCACCCTTTTGCCCTTTCTAATTGGGTCAAAATTGGGCAAATTTTGACTTTTCAAGTTGACTAATGGTCAATTGGACGGAATCCGTCCGATGGACCTCCGGCGCATATTTTTGAAAGGTTTGGGACGTTCGCTGACACAAATCAAAGATTAGGGTATAGTGCGCAAAAATCTGAAAAGTTTGGGACCTTTGCTGCAATTACCCCTAAGAATTTTGTAGTATTTATTTCAAATTGAAAAGCGATGAGTAAGATATTATTGAAATAATTTAATTATAGTAAGGTTAAAATTGTCCAAAAAATAATTATCACTTGATGTGATATTTAATAGGGATAATTGTAGTTGAGGTCCCAAACCTTTCAAACAGTGACACGCTTTCCTTTAACCTTTCAATCGTTGTAGTTGTCACCCCAAAACCTTTCAAATCGTAATAGTTGAAGCCACAATGGACAATTTCCATCCAATTTGTCTTTAGTTGATCCAAAAAAAATTAATGTTGACCACATTTTAATCACTTTAAAAAGGGAAAGACAGTAATTTAATATTTTTTCTCATAAAATAATTAAAAACTTAAGTAAAAAACCAAAAAAATAAAAAAGGAATAGTCTACTACTGCTTCTCTCCATTTTCTGTTGACTACTAACTGTGCAAAGAGCTTGGCTGTGGTAGATTTGGCATAGTACCGCTACTTTTCTCCATTTTCCGGCGAATCTGAAACTTACATAGTAGATTTGACTGAAAATTACATCACACCGTTACTCAACATTTTGCAAGAGATAATTCTCCATATTTGTGAACCCAACTTCAAATCTGCATACCTCATCTGATGAAACCATGAGTTCCTTTAAATTCCATGAAAAATCTTGGGATTCATCTAAATAAAATATGTGATAATTAGCAGTCCGAGAAATGGGAAACCCATTAGCAAAAAACTCGCATTCATTGATTACAGTAGTTTTATGGGTTCAGTTCCAGCAAGGGCTACACAAATATCCCTATCTCTTGCACCCATTGGTTCTTCTAAACCAACTTTTGCTGCAGGAAGCCCTTTACCTCCACTAATAGGCAAAGTTTCACCTCCACCATTTACACTTCCCTTGGCTCCTTTACTGCCACCGATGGTCAATCTTAGTACACCTCCATTTGGACCCCATTTGCCTCCATGTAATCCATCTAGTGATGCTGGTTCAGCTGCTGCACCTGTAGCAGAAGGGGTGCAAAATGGGATGTGGTGTGTGGCAAAGCCTAGTGTGGCCAAGATCTTTACACAGTTGGTAGTCGCTAGAAAATGGAGAGAAGCAACTGTAGACTATTCCTTTTTTTTTTTTTAATTTTTGATTTAAGTTTTTAATTATTTTATGAGAAAAATATTAAATTACTGTTTTGTCTTTTTAGAATTGATTAAAATGTGGTCAAAATTAAATTTTTGAGTCAACTAACGACAAATTGGATGGAAAACCGTCCATTGGGCCTAAGCTATTACGATTTAAAAAGTTTGGGGTGACGGCTGCAACGATTGAAAGGTTAAAGAAAAGTCTGCTACTATTTGAAATGTTCTTAAGCCTCAGCTGCAATTATCCCTATTTAATATATTATAGATTTTGGCTTGAAAACAAGAGTTTAATGTTGACTCTATCTGTGTATATTGGGGGAGAGGGGTGCAATGGTTGGGAGAACGTTAAAATTGTCTTGTTATAAAGAAAATTTCAACTTCGGTCTGTAACATTTTAAAAAAGTGTAAATAGGTCCTGAAACTTCAAATCTTGGCATCACTAGCCCAGACCTTTGAATGAATATGACCTAGTCCTTTCACACAAAAATGTCTAATATTCCATTAATGAAGCACATGTGCTTTCTTAAGGATGGCAAAAAAATCTTTACTCGATATCCGTGGGTCCCTTCCCAACACAAGATGGGAATTCTCGCATAATCGGGTGCTTGGGGCGAGGACAAGGACGGATGAGGTAGAAACCACAACACAAAAAGAACTTGACTGAAGAATGGAAAATTCAATATAGTATGGAGAAAGAATACAATGAATATTGTGTTTCTTCCTTATCTAACTTGTGTATATGGCCAATAATCACGTGGAGTATATATAAGACCTAAAGGAATATATTAGAGATGGAAAGAAGATCAAGAATTGCGTCAAAAGAAGAAAACAATTTTTTTCCAGATATATACACTACTCGAGAGGTACCTCGCTAGAAGCGAGTAGCAATGTAGGTGCCTTTAATGGTGCCTAAGTGCTGAATTGGGAAAAAATCTCACTTTTTGACCTCTTTAACACATTCTTCAACCAAAACACTACTTCCCAACGGAATTTCAGTTACAATATTAACAAATCTCCATCTTGACACAAATTTCACTGCAATGAACAAATTTCAAAAAGTCTCCACATGTTGACAAATTCGACTGCAAAGAATAAACCAATAGCTCTTCAACAAAACTCTCTAACAAAATTCTCGTCCATTAGAACAAATCTAATAAACTAAATCAAAGCACTGCTCAGCAAAATTGCCTTGGGTACTAAAATTTGCTCGAATTATCAACACAAGCAACAAAATAAATCAACAATCACTAAACAGGACAAGGGCGTGCCCTGAAACAAAATCAACACCACAATTCTTTTGTAGTTCTTCGCTAGACTCAACACTTTCAACCACACTTAAAGCATACGCACCTAAATCAGCTTCAAGTGTCTCATTGCATTAAATGTTGTGACCGTCTCATCCAATATCTTAAATCGACCCTTCCGATACCAACTACTTTATAGGGTGCAGGGTCGTCCATTACTACAGCACTTTTCGAAATTTTTTCATATATTGAAACAAATCCCGATTGTGACACATATGAAAAGTGCAAGCTGTATTAAGAATTCAAACCTCTTTAGGTTTGGAATTGCCATTAGAAATAATTTAAAGTTCTCCATCACTCAAATAGTTCTCTGCAAAATTGACTTCACCTGAAGTTTCTAATTCTATTTCATTCTGAATTGTTGCATTTTTTTTTTATTCTATAACTTGTAGCAATCCTTCTTAATGTGCTCATTTTTTTTGCAATAATTACAAATTTGAATACTGAAGTTAGATTTCGATTTGTCCATCTAATAACCACCATGATTAATAAGACCACCTTCTTAAGGCTCTGATCTAACAAGATGTTTCATCTTTTCTTTTGAAAACAAAACATCATATGATTTTTCAACGATGAGAGTATTACGATTATATAGTATCGTGTCTCTAAACAACATATATGAAGCGGGCAACGAACACAATAAAATCAAATTCAAATCATCTTCATCATACTTAATCTCTAAATTTTTCAAATCAGCGACAATTTCTTTGAAGACTAGAATATGATTTTCTAAGGATATATATTTTGTTATACGATGAGAATATAAACGCTCCTTTACATGCAATTTGCTAGTTAGACTCTTAGTCATGCACAATTGCTCCAACTTCAACTATAACGCAACTACGGTTCTCCTTTAAAATGTTCAAAAGAATATGATTCGAAAGATGAATATGTGATATGGCTTGTCAATCCTTACATTGTTTTTTCCTGTAGTCACCAATTTGAGGACATCTTGTCTAACCCCGACAAAGCGTCGTCAAAATCAATCTGAGCAAACAGGCTACAAGTCCTACTAGTAGTCGGCAGGGCCGGTTCTGTGATTTTCGGGGCTCGAGGCGAACTCTCAAAATTGGGCCCCCCAAATCAACGTAAATGTAAAATTCAACAGGATTTGGAAGTAATCTAATCGGGCAATTGAAATGGTAAATGTTTGAGTCTTTCCATCTTGGCTAGGAATTGGGTTATCAAAACATAAAAAAAAGGGCCCCCCAAATCAACGTAAATATGAAATTCAACAGGATTTGGGAGTAATTTAATTGGGCAATTGAAATGATAAATGTTTGGGTCTTTCCATCTAGGCTAGGAAGTGGGTTATCAAAGCATAAAAAAAAAATTGGGCCAAATTTTTTTTTTTTTGGACTGAACGGCTAAGCCAAACTTTAAAGGAAAAAAAATTTGTTGGGCTGGCCGGCTGGGCCAAACTTCAAAAAAAAAAAAAAAATTGGGGGATCAAAAAATGAGGCCCCCTCTACTTTAAGGCCCGAGGCGCGGGCCTCACTTGCCTCGGCCCAAAACCGGGCCTGGTAGTCGGTACTGACTTATTGGATTGTAAGTATCTCCAACAGAATCTATAGGATGCATTTTCTAGAGTTTATCATATTTAACTTAATACAATTTCTTGTTAACTTATTGCAGCTCGTATAAAATAGGTTGTTTTCCATCCTAGATGTTTTCATATTAGTTAACTAGGTGAATTTAAGGATAGATAAAATTAATACCGTCTTTCCTTAATTTACTCTATTAACAAATTAAGAATATCTTTAAGTATACTATGTGATATACTAATCTTCTTATCTTGTTCAATGACTATTGTTTAGTTAAGAATTAATTCATATCTTTAATAATTGCCTTACCTATAAGTAAAGTAATTAAACGAGAATGGAATTAAGCTTCAACAAAATAATTTCAGTCTGTAACCTAGTTGCGTGCAATTGTCGTTCTTGAAGGAGTTCATACGAATTTAATGTTTCATTGATTATTTTCAAAGTCAACATTTTCTTCAAGTATTTGGAGAACACAAGTCAAATTGTGCTGAATGTTCGATCTCATTGTTGATAAAGTTGTCGGCGTGAGTTAAAAATGTTGATTCTTAATCTAAGTGGTGGTTGCAGTCGATATGAAAATGGTGATAAAATCAAGATTGGTGGATTTGATTCCACTTTATCAACAATTCAAAAGAAGAAAATAAAAAGGGAGTTTATAGTTGTTTTTAGTTTTTTTATTGTTCTTTATTAATTTTGTGAAATTATAAAATGAATACTATTGTATTTTTTATCAATTAATTAATGGATTGTTTGACCATGGCATATAGGCCCATGGATGTTTCCATGCAAGATTTATTACTGTACATCCAGTGTTCGAATTATTATTCTTTTAATTAAATTTCACACTTAGTTAAAATTGTTTGAACACGGTATCAACCTGCATGTAGCAGTCAAAATCGTTAGAAACTCATTGTGTATGTTCTGACAGCCCATCATCCAGAGTTACAAATAGTGATATTAAATTTCTTTTTTAATTTATCTAGATTTTAGAATTTATAATTAAAAAAAAAACTTAATTATAGATGCTAAACGAATAAGTGAAGGTGGGGATTGATGTCTGATAATAAAACTCAGTTTTTTAATGTTTATTTTTCTGTTTGGAAAGCCATTTTCTATGTTTTTAAAAGAAAGTTCTTTAAATTTTGTTTGGTCCAAAGGAGAATGTAACGAAAAAAGAACAAAAATATATCTTTAGTTTCATTTATTTGAAAAAACTTCAAGTTTAGCAAGTGAAAATTAAAGGGTAAGCAACACAAAACCCCTACCTATTTGCCATTTCTGTCGAAAACCCACTACCTTTTGAAAATAGCACAAAACGTCCTTATTTCAAACATTTCTTGTGGAATACATCTTGTCGTCACATTTTGTCTACCCCACCTTTAAATCCCATTAAATATGGGAAAATGGGAAAAAAGAAAGGTCAAACCTCCTACCATTAGATATGTTGTGCAAAACCGCCCTCACCTATTGATATTAGCGAAAAATGTCCTTGTTGTCTATTTTTTCAATAAAAAGATTGAAAATCACAATTCACCTAGCTATGATTTTTACTTTCTAAGCTCATTGATTTAAATGTTCAAATTGGAGCAAGAAGATAAATGACTATTTGAGATAGAAATATTTAAACTGCATGCATTTCGAGAGGGTATTTAAGATTTCTTTTCAGGATTTAGAATAATTGGATCAATTTGAGAGAATGACAGATAGCGACTCCTTAATGATTCTTCTAATATTCATGGCTATGTGTTTGTTTGGTAAAATCTCACAAGCATAAGATAACGTTGAAAAAGTAATAATTAAGAGTAAAAGAATAGTAGAATGGATTCTAAGTTAATTATACTAATTCGAAATCAAGCTCGAATGTAATCTGAACAAATCAATGTTTGTATTTGTTAACTTCTAATTTCTATTATAATTACTAAATACAAGTGAAGAATATGTATGCCAAGAGTGTATTAGGATTTCCACTCCAACTATTACTTTCTTGTTTCAATTCTCAACCTATATCTCTAGTATAATTTGTGTATAATGGACAACTGCTAATCAATTTTTATTCAAATATCTCTCGACATAAGTCAAACTTATTCCTAAGCAGGATCGGATATATCCGTATCCTATATTCATATGCGAAGTAACGTATTCAATTGGACAATTGCCTATTTAACTACACAAGTCATAAACTATTATTCCTAACTTATAGTGATCCTTACGTTCATTATTACAATGAGCTAGACCTATTTCAAATCTCTCGAAAATGAAATAAACAACATCTCATCTAAATGATAATCAAGCATTCATATAATTCATAAGCATGCAATACCAATCAATTACACAAAATAACTAAAAGAAACGATCTTTGAATTATAAAGGTAAATAATGGCTTATGTCTTCGTCCAAGCACTAACAAGTTTAACCTAGCATCTCAGTAACGAAATTACAACAAGAGAGATGAAAATTTATCAACGGAATTTAATAATGCAGGAAAGTGACGCAAAGTCTTTTTTTTTTTTTTTTTTTAATCTTCATTTCCAAGCATTGAATCCTCGACCTCTTCATGTTTTTTGCCTTCAATCTCTTCCTAGCATTGTTCTCCATGCTCTAGAATAAAGAATGACAAAATTGGAGGCCCAAAGTAAATTAAATCGTCAACCAAATTGTTTTTCAAAACTTCAACGAAACAAAAATGGAAATAATTTTTTTTTTTTTTTTTTCCGTAGAATTAACATCATGCGATTGCATGGCATGGCAATGTGATAAATTGCTTTTGTCAAACATAGCCTTACAATTGCATGGGCTATTGCCCTATTATTACTGCTCATGATTCGTACATTTGCAAAATAACACGATTAGGGAAGTTAAGTGTTCCTCCAGTATTCACGATCGTAGCTCCAGATGAATGCTACATGTACAGGATAGGTGTCGATTGTAGAACATTCCATTTATTTTATATTTTTCTTCAATTGTAAATATTCATATATTAATTCAATTGAAACTCGGTTGATTGAGTTGAGAAATACAATTTCTAAAGCCTCTATCTGGAAACAATGTCATTTAAATTTTTTTTTACTTGGAATAGTGATGGGATCCCGAAAAATATGGGTCAACGTTTTGAATATCTAAGAAAAATGCAACTAATATGGACACAAATATTTATGTGGTTCACCCAATTTAGACTATGTCCACAAGTAAGTATAGGAGAATTTCACTATAGTAGAAGAATTACAATAACCTTCTCTCTAACTACAATAAGATAACAATAATTAATCTCTCGTGTAATAGGAGAAATTAAGTAGAAAACATTCAAGAGAAAATAATATACTTCTTTCTATAATTTTAACGTATCTTTGTATTCACTAATTATTTTCTCTACTATGTGTAGCAGATAACTTACTGCTTTTCTTCCTCTCTACAATTGTACGCATTTCTCTTTGGCTGCATCCCCCAATTTATAAAGAAAATTTGCAACCTACATCATTAATTGCACACCACACTTTCAAGACAAACAATAAAAGGTTGGTTGCCTTTTCTGTAAAAAATTCAACTAAAAGTTGAAATTCACCAAATTCAATCTTTCAATCGATAGCATTAAATTCAAAGGTGTACGTTTAATGCATAAAGAAAATTTTGTCCCCAAAGTCAACAAAATTGGCTTTAGCCAATTTGTCTCCCACTTAAAGTTATTTTTGTTGTAACCCTTCTATCATTCATACACTTACCATTTCCACGCTACTTACTTTTTGCTAGACTAATAGAGGATTGACACTATATAAACTTGTCAATACTAAACTAATTTGCTTTGTTAAAATATCTGTTAGTTTGTTCTCTGTATGGATTTTCTATATATCAACACAAAATTCTTCTACGTTTCTCGAATAAAGTGATATTGAACTCGAATGTGCTTTTGTCTTCTGTTGAAATACTGAATTCTTTACCAGGTTCAATGCACTTTGATTATTAAAAAAATCGAGCAAACTTCTCTTGTTTGTGTCTTAGCTTCTCTATTAATATTTGTAACTAGATTGCCTTTTTGCCAGCTTGTGTAGCTGCACGTATTTTTGCCTTTATTGTAGTAGTCAAGATAGACTATAGTTTTGAAACCCAGCTTACAGCTCATCCAACAAGAGTAAACCAACTTGCATAATTGAATCAAAATAGCTTGTGACAGTAAAGTTTGATCCTTCATAAAATAATGTAACATTTGAGGTACTTTTGACATATTCAGGATCCTCTTTAGATTAATCAAATACTCTTTACTAGGATGCCATGTATCAACTAACCACTCTCACTACTTGTGCAATGTTTGGTCTTGTACAAATTATAGAAAACATTAAGTTACCTACTATTGATGCTTACGGTACTCGAGATACCTACATCCTCTATGCTTCATTGCTACGACTCATAGTTGAGGATAACTTGAAATTAATAGAAAGAAGTATAGAAAGTGGCTTACAATCTTGCATATTAAAGCGATGCAAGATTATCTTCAAGTAGTTCTTCTGACAAAGTCAAATTTTCCTACTATTTCCGTCTCAGTAAATTTGCATCTCTAGAATCCTGTTTGCTAGTTCCAAGTCCTTCATTTCAAACTCCATAGCCAACTGTGCCTAAGCATGTCAATGAGTCGAGCCGAGCCGAGCCCGAGCAAAAAAAAAAAGCTCGAGGGCTTTTTTGGACCGAGCTTTTTTTGGCCCGAGCCGAGCCGAGCCCAAGCACAAAAAATGAGGCTCGGCCCGAGCTTTTGGCTCGAGCCTTAGCGTGTCGAGCCGGCTCGGGTTTTATTTAAAAAAAAAAAAAAAAAATTCTGCTACAGGCAGCTATTGTAGCTGCCTGCTGGGAGCATTTTAGCTTCCCAGCAGGCAGCATTTTAGCTGCCTGCTGGGCAGCTATTTTATTTAAAAAAAAAAAAAATTTTTTTAATATACGGGCCGGCCCGAGCCTAAGCTCGGTGCGATCGAGCCCGAGCCGGGCCCGGCTCGGGCTTTTTCCGAGCCGAGCCCGAGCCGCCCGAGCCGGCGAACCTTTTTGACATAGCTAACTGTGCCTTCAAGTCTTTAATATGATCTTTGTTGGGGGCTTGCTGCGAGCTTGTTATGAACATACAACAACAGACTAATGAAATCACTATCTCCAAATCTCAAATAGTAAGCACAAGGATCTGAACTCAGTATATTATCTAATGCTCATGATAAAGGAATCAAATACCTTATACCAAAATTTTGGCGCTTTTTTGAGATCATATAGAGATTTGTTCAACCTGCAAACCATGTTCTGATTTTCTTCAAAACAATCTGATTGGAGCATATAAATATTTTCTTCAAGTTCTTTGAAGATATGCAGTTTTTACATCTAACTGCTCTATGTACAAATTGAAAGTAGCACACATTGTCAAGACTACTCGAACTATTGTGAGACGAACAATAGAAGAAAATATTTTTCTGAAGCCAATGCCTTATTTATGAGTATATTCCTTCACCACTAGTCTTGTACGATACCATCCCACTTGGTCATTCCTATCTCCTTTGATCTTGTAGGTTCATTTATTTTTAATTACCTTCCTCCCTTATGGTAGTGAAACAATATTCCATGTCTTGTTTTTAAGAAGAGCTTCAATTTCATTCTGCATTCCTACTATCCACAAAGAAGGTTCTTGACTATTTATAGCCTCATGTAAAGTTGATTGCTTTCCATCTTCCGTCAGTAAGCTGTATGCAAAATTGCCCTCCATTATGTACTCTGAGTGCCAAGCTAGTTCCCTCTTCTCCCGAGTTGATCATCGAACTGTAGAAATTCTAAACTCAACTTGTTCTTGTTCTTCATGCTCTAGTGTTGCTTTAGAAAAATTTAGAACATTTTGTTTTTATTTATCTTCAATTTCAACTATAGTAGTCTCTGATTTCTCTTTCGAAGTGCTATTATTTTCTTTTTCTTATATCTTGCCTTCTGCAAATATTACATCTATGTTGATTATCACCTTGTGGGAAGTGGGACCCCACGGGTGGTACCACTTGACTCCATCAACATACTCTAAGAAAATGTATTTTCTGGATTTTGGATCCAACTTTGATGTTTCTTCGGCATTGTACATAATGTACACGAGACTTCCAAATATGTGTAATCGAGAATAATCAACTGGCCATTCTATACATCCATAGGTTTTTCAGATTAATCGCGGTTGATTGTGATCGATTGATCACAAAACAGGCAATTTTAATTGCTTCTACCTAGAATGATTTGGCTAGCCCTGCAATTCTCAACATTCTCTCATTCTTTCAAACAAGGATATGTTCAGAAGAATTTAGAACGTTTTGTTCTTATTTATCTTCAATTTCAACTGTAGTAGTCTTTGACTTCTCTTTCGAAGTGCTAACATTTTCTTCTTCTTATATCTTGCATTTTGCATATATTACATCTCTGTTGATTATCTTCTTGTCGGAAGTGGGATCCCACAGGTGCTACCACTTGACTCCATCAACATACCCTAAGAAAATGCATTTTCTGGATTTTGATCCAACTTTGATTTTTCTTGGGCATTGTACATAATGTACACGAGACTTCCAAATTATGTATAATCGAGAATAATCAATTGGCCATTCCATACATCCATAGGTTTCTTCATATCAATCACGTTGATTGTGAACGATTGATCACAAAACAGGAGATTTTAATTGCTTCTACCTATAATGATTTGGCTAGCCGTGCAATTCTCAACATTCTCTTATCCTTCAAACAATGATATGTTCATCCACTCTACCACTCCATTTTGTTTTGGAGTGTACGTCGTTGTGAATTGTCTCTTGATACCTTCTTGTTGATAGAAGTTATTAAATTCATCACACTATATCATCCTTAATTGTTAGACCTCAAACACTCGACTCTTTTCAAATTCAAGTTCCACCCGCTCTTTGAATAATTTGAAGACTCTGAACACATGAATAATTGTATTTTATTGGACTGTTAATTGTAATTAATTGTGGTTAATTTTGATAACTTACAACGTACTTATGTGTTAATTTTATTTATTAGGTAAAACTCAAGGCATATTGAGCGAATTGAACTTAAGAAGCGAAAAAAAAGTGAAAATGGAAGAAATAAAAAGTTCGAGACTAAATTGCATATATCTAGTAGTTAATTCGGACTTAATATAGATGATTGAGAACGGCCAGTGCATTGGGAGACAAATTAACAGGGAGCAAATTGATGAAATGTCGCATGGGTGCTAGTTAATATGTTGCAAGCACACAATTCAATTCAAGACCTGCTGCGTGCGAATTTTAATAACCCAAAATCCAATCATACACGCGTTTGGCTTGATTTTTGGGCTCATATAAATACAAAACTTGGCGAAAACATTGGGGAACTCTCTTTAGCCTATATATACACAATAAAATTATAAAATTCATCAAGAACAAGGGATCATTGTTATATTTTGAGAGAGGGGATCAAACCCTAGCAAGAAATGGATTTTGAAAAATTCAATATTGGAATTGCAAAACAAGATTTCTTACATTATTTCATGATCCGGGTGATAATTCTCCATTATTTTTCTTGTAATTTATTTAAAAGCAAGTTAGGCTAGATCTATTTTTATATTGGATGAAGATGAATCTATTGATTATTTATTTTAATTTAAAACTAGTAATTTAGTATTTCTTGCGTTTCTGGAATCATTTTCCTTATCCATTGCATTATTTAATTGTGGCCACCAATTAGATAATTAGTTGTTTCTTGTAGTATTTAGAGACTCACAATAAATTTAGATGGTAAAATTAAAATATGTATAATAAATGTTAGGAATAACATTTATCACGTATACAATCATATTAGTAATTTAAAATTTAATGCATTCTAATCAATCAAATTTGGGTTAGAAATAGATTCGAGTCATGGCTATGATAGATTTTATTTGTCTTGAAAAGAAAATTATATACCATAACTTTATCGATTGTTAAAAACGCATGAATAAAATTATATTATAAATCAAGAATTAAAATAGACAGCAATAGACGGATTCGAAATTCAATACAACCATCCATAATTTGGTACAAAAACTGTTTTTATCATTTTTTTTAGATAATTTAGCATAAAATCAAATCAAAATCTTTCTTTTGTTTAGATAATTCGAATTTTATACAAGACTAGTAAACTTGAATTGAAAATTATTCCTTGTGAGACGATACTCTCAACTCACTAAATTTATTACTCGTCAACGATCCTGTGCGCTTGCAAATTTTGCACGAACACACATATGCCTTCCTCTTGATTGAATACCCCCAACATCTCCTATAATAGTCATCAATAAAAGATACAAAGTATCTTGCATCTCCTAAGGACAAACCTAGTGCTTGCCAAACATCAAAACGAACTAGCTTTAGGATATCACTTCTAGAAGTAGAACTACTGAACTTCAATATGTGTTGCTTACTAGAAATACGATGCTTACAAAAGGGTAATGAAACCTTTTTGAGTCCTGAAAGAAGCTTTTGTTCTGAGAGAATTTTCCAATCACGTGTCAACATATGGCCAAGCTTATGGTGCCACATCATCATTATTTTTTCTATTAAACTTATCAATGTGTCATATGCTTGTTCTTCTTGTGTCTCTCCATTAATCATGTACGAATTTGCAACTATCCTTTCTAATTTCATCATCACAAGCATGCCTTTGATTATTTTCATGATCATATTTTGTGCTTGGGTTTTGCACCCAGTACTATCTAATTGTCCTAAGGACAATAGATTTTTCTTTAGGCATTTTACATGTCGTACCTCCTGGATGGTACATTTTTAATTTGATAGTACCAATAGCAGCAATCTTCAAGGCATGATAATGCAGATCTTCCTAGGATATGTTCATATTGATGGAACCATTCTCTCTTTGGTGTAATGTGCCATATAGCTCCTTATTTCATAAACTAAACATCAAAAAATTGCTTTCTGCTTTCAACAATTGTCGTTGCCTCACTGTACAAAATTTCACTATCACCTGAGATGTTTTCTACGCAACTCTAACCTTTTGACGACTCGGGACCTTTTCCTTTAGTTTCTTCATTCTTCTTGAAACTCCAACAATTCCTTTTTAAGTGTTCTTTCTTGTTATAGTAATAACACTTGGCATTTTTCTTACTTCTAAATTTTGATCTATTGTGATTATGTTTCCATTGGGGCCACGTTATGTTGATCTCCCTTTCATCATCATCAAGCTTTCGCATGTTGTAAATTTGCCGATCTGTCTTCCTTGTTCTAGCGCTGTCTTTCTTCTTCAAGAATTGCAGCTACAACATCATCAAAGACTAGGCTTTCTATGTTGTTGGTTAAGTTGATGATGAGTTCATTATACAAATCTAGTAGACTTTGAAGTAAAATCTCAGCACGTTCACCCGCCTCTATATTATGTCCCATTTATACGAGTTGTGAAAATGAAGTTTTGAGGGTGTTGATGGGGTCAATCACCGTAGTTGACTCCACCATCCGAAGGGTGTAAAGCCTTCTCTTCAAGAAGATTTTATTTTATAATGATTTAGCCTCATACAGCTTTGTCAATGTATCCCCTTTTTTTATCTCTTCTTTTCTGCCACACTTGATAATATTTTGTCGTCTAGTGCTAGGTATAGATTACCAATTCTATTATGAAAAATATGGGCCAAGGTTGGTTAACAACTAAAGTGGAATTGAAAAAAATACAGCTAAAAATCGATACAAATATTTACTTGATTCATGAAATTTAGGCTACGTCCATAGGCAAGTATATAAGGATTCCACCCTAGTAAAACAATTACAATAACCTTCTATCTAATTAGAAAGAGATAACAATAATTAATGTCTCTTATAATAGAAGAAATTAAGTATGAAACAATTAGGCGAAATAATATATCTCTATAATTTTACATCTCTCTCTACTCACTAATTATTCTATCTACCATGAGTAGCAGATAACTCATTGATGCTCTTTCTCTCTACAATTGTACGTATTTCTCTTGGCTACATCCCCAATTTATACTGAAAATTTGCCACCTATCTCATTAATTGAGTTTCAACACAAACAGTAAATTGGCTGCCTTTTCTATACAAATTTCGGCTAAAGATTGAAAAATTTCACCAAATTCAATCTTTCAATCTTTAGCGTTAAATTCAAAGATGGTCATTTAATACATGAAAAAGATTTCTTGTCCTTAAAGTCAACAATAGTGTCTTTAGCCAACAGAATATATAATTAAAGTAAAGTTTGACTTTGACTGAGTAGAAGAAGTAATTTAAAAGTTACTCAAACTGATTCCCGAACAGAGAAAAAATCTTCTAATTCCACAAGGAAGCAGACTTGAAAAGAAAACTTCAGGCATCATCAGGTGAGAGACGAAGAAGATAACCATCAGAGATGAACTCTCCTTGAGAGAGACTTCTTAATTGCATTTAGTTTTCAAAGTACATAAATTTTACTATAAGCGAAAAACACTCACGAAGAAAATTTTTACATTTTATTCGGGATTACATGTAGATACGCTAGTAATTATCTTTGAAGTAGAAACGACATATCTTTACACGCTTCTAGGTTTAGGCCAACATTTATATTTTAGCTATAGATTTTTTTGTGTTCTCCCACAATCCCATCCGTCCCAGTTAATGCTAGGTACTTATCCCGCCTTGTAAACTTAGTACATTTGTATGATAAAGCAGAAGCGACCATTTGTTGCACATTATTTGCCACTTCGAGGCTTGGTTTTCCAGCACTACATGTCTGATCGTGTGACAACTTGTTCAGAAATGTTATCTCATATACCGGCCTAGGATTCATCGTGTAGAAGAAAGGATCCATCCATTTATATCCTCTAGCCGTCGTCCCATGAAATAGGCTTGCACGGATGGATATAGCCACTGGCACTAGCTCATCAGTTAATTCAGCAAATAGTGCCGAAAACCTAAGCAAATATGGTTCCCGACATGTCGTCCCTTCCGCACATACGATCAGATCACCTTCTTCTAATAGCTTTTCCATCAATTTAGCATCTTTCTTGCGATCTCGAGTCAGTCTAACAGACTTAATTGGGGATAAGAATTCCGTCATTTTTGGCACGGAGTACGAGGGGCTGGCAACCGGGCGGCCGAGTGCCATAGAGAGGAATATAGCATCAAGAACAGTTTTATGTGAGCAAACGAACAAAACTCCTTTTCGTTTATTAGAAGCATTTTTTGCCCTAATTGGTGGGGTACCCTTGACGATTATTGGGCAATTGAGTAGTTGAATAAGATAGTAAGATAAATACAAGGGGCATAATGAACCAACAGCCACACGCAAAATTGCTACAGGAATGCTGATTGGGAACCACAAAATGATTAGAAATGCCATCAGTGGAGTGGGTTTCTGGACAAGACGACCGTCGTGGAAAATCACTGGCTTTGGCAACTGGTCTTGGCTCACTGGCCGAATACCTGCATCGTATGGGACTATGTATCTTTCCTGCATTAACATAAGAATCAATTTCAGATAGTTAACGATTACTATTAAATTAAGATATCAATAAAGATAGGTAAATTATTTATTATTTAAATATTATCTTTAATTGGCCTAGCACTACCGTCAACATGACAAGGTCCACATCGAGTCCATACAAATTAAGTCCATGTTTGGTACCGATTAAAAATCAAAGTCAACAATTAATTTTAACCATATATTTTATGGGTCTCACAACTTTTCAACCATATATTTCATCAACTTCTTTTAAAATTTCCTTAAAATCTAATTTTAATCTCCACCAAATAAGGGCTAAATTACAGGTTCAATAAAATACAAAAAATTATGACCCATTTAATATGATATGTTGATACAAGTATTCAATATCATGAGGGCTGAATAATATTATTTCAAGAGGGTAATATTTCATAAGAGTTGTGTTGCATAACTTTGATTAAAAAAAATTAATATAATTTAGTGAAAATGTTTTTGGGGTGGTCATCCATCGCAGTCCCCTATCCTCCGTTCCAAAAGAAGGGAAATATGTAGAGAAAATTAATTATTTTATTAAATCATGTTGAATTTTACGTGTTGAAGATTACATTAAGGGTGCGTTTGAGTCACATTATTTTGAAAGAATGTATTTTGGAATAGTAAATTGATCGAGAATGTATGATTGAAAAAGAAGGAAAAGTTATTGATATGATGGAAAATATTATTTTATTGAAGAATATGTGATTGAAAATGAATAGAAATCTCCACCAAATAAGGGCTAAATCTTTTAAAAATAAATTTGCATGGAATTTTTTAACCGCTGAAACTCGGTTGTAGGGGGTAGGTCAGCCAATAAAACAACCTGCATCGGGCAACGCCACTCTATTGTATACAACATTATATATTTTGACACTTGAACACATCATCTAGACATCAACAATTAATGAATATAATATACATGTTAGATTGCCTTTCAAAGATACAAGTTTACTATCTATCTAATAGCTCAAGCTTCGCAACGAGATAATTCAACAAAACAATTTCATTGATTATGTCTGAACATGTATTCTTACGATATCACGAAAAGCATGAGAACTCATAAAAAAAAAAAAAAAAAAGTTACAAAAAATGGAAATTTGCAATCATCCAAACCTGGCATAGATTCATGAATTCAAAGTCACTCTTTCTGTCACCAATTGCAATATCTGGCATTGATTCTTCCTCAAATGCCTTCCGAAGAGCTTTAGCTTTGTTTTTTCCAACAAGAACTCCTGGACTTGCCACAAATCCAGTAGCCCTACCTTTATATGTTGATATTTCTGTACCTAAAACCAAATCAACGTCTAAATAGTTCTTCAAGAAGGGCTCAACCATGATTCTAGGGTTTGCTGTAAGAACACACCGTTTCCCACACGATGAAAATATACGCCAACTCTCTGGATGCAAGTCGATGGAGTAATGTTTTGGCAACACAGCGCTCGCTGCGGACTTTATATCAGCAACCTTAACTCCGGCAAACGTTGCGAAGATCATTAGCCGGATTGCTGCTGATTCGGAGACGAAATGGTACAAGAATCCGATAAATGGAGTAAACAAGAGTAAGAAGAACAACCTTAGAATGCCACCAACATCAAATGCAACAAGAGCGAAATATGGGAACGCATCACTCCCGATAAGCAAAGTGCCATCGAGATCAGCCACTATACTCGTACGGTTTCCTCGCCCATCGGAATTGCATTTGTTGATGGTAGGAAAGTGACCAGTAGGAGATGTCTTGGCCATCCTCGTTTAATTTCTTTTAGTTAATCAAATCTCTAAGAAAAATATCAAGCAGTTTGAAACACAAAACATACAGTAAGAATTAAGGGAACAAAATGGGGTTCGATAACTATGGTGAGTTCATTTCTCCTTTTTAGACTGAAGGTTAACTCTTAAATAGGCTTAAAGAGGTGGATATATACAGCAGCCCTTCATTGTTCTAAATTCAGATTAAATGTAGACAAATATATCTAGAAACCATAAATGTATGAGAGAAATGGATTTATGAGCCTATGCTTGTCTAGACAAGCCTAAGCGTCAAAATATTTTATTTTTTTAAAATTATTTTATAACAATCGATAAAAATAATAATACGTTCCTTGAAAATCTATAGGAACTTTACATATATTTTTCAAATTTACCATAAAACATAATTCTTAAAATCGTAAATACTCTAAACCAAGCACTAATGAGAAACTTAGAAACGAAAATATTGATTCCATATCAAATTATAGAACTGAATTAGAATCAAACCAACCAATTATAGTTCGGTCTGATTTGATTCTTTATGTTGAAAATATATAAAAACAAAGTATGAAACTATTTGCACTAAAAATAGACAAAAATAGAATTGAAATCATTTATCATTATTGTATCCTAATAATATAAAAATCAATTAAATTAAGGCAATAAACAGAAATAAAATCTACGACTCAAGATCAATTAATAAAGGCATAAGAATATAAACTATTAAACACAATACGAACTATAAAATCTAAATCAAAAATTATTTTTAAGAAAATTAATAATACAACAATATATATTAAAAAATACATGTAGCATTTATAATCTGATTATCTTCAATAATCTTCAAGGATAGATTTTGTTATTCTAATGATGGATCACTTTAAAAACAATGAGAAATTCGAATTCTTACAACAGATTGAACTAAAAATACATTCTTTACTACTGTGGTCGCATTAAAGCTATGAATTTTTGTAAAGTATTTATAAAATTGTTTAACTTTAAACGTTGATTACTCATTAGGTATTGCTGTAAAAGAAAGAAGAAATGTAAGAAAAGTGAAATTTCGGTGTGAAATAATTTTAGGGTCTAGTGTTCAAATTTATGATGCATATTTGTGCAATACATTATGAAAAAAAGAAATTGGGAGAATAAAATTCACTATTGATTCTTAAGGGTTTAGTACTTAGAACCTGGCCGAAATCGATCGATTCTCAATGTATGACCCCAAAATTGATCCATTCAATAAAGGAATCGGAGCCAAACTAGGTCGGTTCTATTTGGTTTCGATCTAATTCTGTGAAAAAATGCCTAACCCTAAATTCAACTGTCAAAACTAATTAAAAATGGTTACTCTAAGTTTTCAAATTAATTTAACTCAATTTCATCCATCAACATTTTTAGCACTATCTATGCATTTTAATAATTTTGAAATATTCAAATTTATCTCGTACGATGTCTTATATTTTTGTTTGCCTAACAAACGTAGAAAACTTTCTTCTTGACAGAAGATTGCTATTAATGTTCTTTATCGATTAGCTTCCGTCCACGTTTGATTTAGACAGAAATTAGATTTTTAGTAGATTTTAATAAAAGCTAATAAATTTTATGATTGAAAAATTGAAGATCTTGTGAAATGTGTAGTTAAAACTAATTGTTAATTTGAACTTAAATTTTAATCCACTTTTACATCTAAATCAAATAGACACTTAATAGTAATTTGAAATTGATTTGATTCATCCAGTTACATTTTGCTTCATAGTTTTGTTGATGGCATCTGACCTGGACAATATTTTTGTCATTAATTTTAACAACACTTAAAAAATCAATGACACAGATTTTTACTTATCATTCAATGTCAAAAAACAGTACATTTTTTTATGTACGAATAGCATAATTCTTGATTCACCAAACCACTTATTCAATTTGGGTTGTTAATCAAAGTCAAATATATAATTTGAAATATACATAATTTTTTATATTTTCAAAGTTTTCTTTTAGATTTTCTCCTCCAAAAGGGTCATTACTATTCAGTATTGAGATTTCAACTTAACCTATCAAAATTATGAACATGAGTAGCTCAAACCCTTTTATGTTGATGAGTATTTTCATATTCAAACGATGTACTTTTTTTATTTTTAACATATACATAAAAGATTATCGCACATTTATTTCCTATGACTAATTGTTTCACTTTTTTCTTGTTCCTTTTTGTGGCGATTTGATTGTTTATTAAGCTTATTTTACACTAAAAAAATAAAAAATAAAAATAAAAAAATAAATTATGGTAGCATATTTGAGATTCCAATGTTGAAATTTGATTATTTTATTTTAGATTGATCAAATTATTTGTTCGAGGTTTTTAGCTCTAATACAATATTGAGCCTTAAAATTATATCTTAAAAGGTTAACTTATGAAGAATCAGTCAAACTCTTATATCTTGATTATCTTATTTATATTTTTAAACGATGTAAATATCTTAGGAAAATTTATCGAAACAAAACATATAGGTGGAACCGTGGAAACTCTATCCAATTTCCTTAAAAAGCCCATAAATTTTTTTTTTTTGTGTTTCGATTTTTTCAAAAAATTTATACTATTATTAATCTCAATGGAAATATTCCATGCAAAAAGTCAAATAGTAATGCAGTGGCACAAATTATATCATTGTTGCACGTAAATTTAAATTTTTTTCATACTTTTTATCTGCATATTCTTTAAAAAAATAATTAAAAAAATCACAAAATCTAATCTCTAAAAAAATGGGGCTCAAACATAGTCTAATTTTTGTTTTCTTTAGCTGATAAATTTTGTTATGTTGCATGAGCAAAGTCAAATTATCCTATATGCTTTTTTGTACATTGCTAAAAGGGCAATGTAAAGGATATGACGGTGAATCAATTTTTATATGTAGAGAAAAAATGGAGAGAGAGAGAGAGAGAGAGAGAGAGAGAGAGAGAGAGAGAGAGAGAGAGAGAGAGAGAGAGAGAGAGA
>CAIGRN010015601.1:20508-40984 GCA_903798345.1 Fraxinus anomala
GAGAGAGAGAGAGAGAGAGAGAGAGAGAGAGAGAGAGAGAGAGAGAGAGAGAGATGAATTTTATTTTATTTTTTTCTTTTCGTCATGGTTGAATCTTGCACTAAAAATGAATGTAACTCTTATGCAGAGAGTAATCACTCTAAAATCGTGTATTATTTATTTGCTTTATTAGACTTTAATCAATAAAAGGTTAGAGTTTAAGCTGGAATATGAAAATTCTGTATACAGGGTTTCGTAGTAAACATAAATAATTAACTTCAAGTTTGGCAAGGAACTTGTGGTAGCTCTTTTCGTTCTACTTTTGTGCACTTAGGTTGGGTATAACTATAGTGGACTTAAGTTAAATAACAATTAAATGCTATTAAATATAATCTGCCAGCCGTTGCAGTCCTATTTCCTACTATTTAAATTGCACTTTCATTAGATTATAGGGAGGGAAGAAAAAATAAAATTTAAAATTTAAATATATTTGTCAACTTCATAATGATAAATTAATTTTTTTATATGATCTAGTTTATGTTGACGATATAAATCAAATCAACAAATTCCTCTCATTTAGTTATTATTTTAATCTTCCTAAAGAGCAAGAGGAGAAGGGCTATTTGAGATGAAGATATTTGAATTTGCACACTCTACTCTTCTAAGGTGGGGATAAGTTTCGATGTTATTCAGTCATTTAGAACAAATGACAGATGGTAGCCCCGTTATTTGCTAGCTTGTAATTGATTATGTTAGAGTTTTATTCATTTTTTACGTGTCTTAGAAATGGCTCTTAGCCAGCCTGGATGGGAAAAAGGGTTCACCAACCTTGANAGCTTGTAATTGATTATGTTAGAGTTTTATTCATTTTTTACGTGTCTTAGAAATGGCTCTTAGCCAGCCTGGATGGGAAAAAGGGTTCACCAACCTTGAGCGAGCATTTTACACCCTTGTTCCCCCTGTATATCACTTAAGCTTCACAGGCGAGAGAAGTATTCGTGATGGATATTTCTTGGTTCAACAAATAGTTCCCAAAGTCCAGTTCTATTATTTATATTAAAGTTAAGACTTCGATTATACTATGCTACGTAGCTATGACCTTATTGATGACCTTACCAGAATCATATTTTTCCATGTTTTCTCGAGATGACGTGGGTTCCATTAAGAGACTACTTTTTAGACCGCCACCGTATTTATGCGCACTCTAATGAGCATGTGACCAATTTTATAGGCTAGTGGCCCATATATGTTTAATGCGTGTGGGAATCACACGTAGTTTTGCCCGTTTGTTTCAGAATCGATTAGCCGTCCGTTCATTTCCAACGGTCATGATTTATGATCTACATATTTCAACGATTTCTACATTGTCTCAGAATTTATAAATATGCCATTACTTTGTGGGTGTTTTTTATGTTGCCATTTTTATTTTTCTAGATTTGGTTTATATTTCTTCTCCTCTAATATTTTTCTTTATCTATGTGCATGTTCTTTTCTTTTCTTTTACGTTTTCTTCACGATGTATTCTCAACAAGATTTTTAGAATGTGCCTTATGATTTTGATTTGGGTAGTTCTAGGCTTAGAGATGATTCTTCTAGATCTTTTCCCCTTTCTTTAGAAGTACTATACATCGATGTGCTTACATATAAGGTAGTCACTTATTCTAGTATATGCGTTGACCCAGAATTGTTTTGGGGAAATGAGTAATTTTCGACCTTGGATTAGGTACACGATGATGCATTGGATTCGAATTTTGGAAGACGCAATAGAAAGTGGTAAAAGGTAAGATGAGATCAAACATTCCCAAAGAAAGTATATATGCTATAATGGCTTGGCCGCTTGGGCACCTAGGTCTAGGCCGTTACAACTTAAGTAATTCATAAAACATATGTCTTGAGTTCGAATTTTGGAGACGCGATAGAAAGTCGTGAGGGATAAGATTGATTTAACCTCTCTCGAATCAGATCGTACATGTGATAACAGTTTGTACATGATATCCGAGTCGTTATAGCTTTCCATCAGCAACCTCGGGGTAGCTTCAGAGTTTCAATATCATCAATTTTGGTTTTCAAGATATTATAAATCCTTTTCTTGAGTCTCTTATTTCTCATTCTTTTGTAGATATTTTTCTTCCAATACTTGTGTGTGTGTGTGTGTGCACGCGCTCAATTTATATCAATGTTTTGAAAATCGATCCAAAAAAGGACAAAGTGTTAAGGGTTAAAAGGTCGAACCAGGTTAAATCGAGATCAAAAGAGTTATAATAAATAAATAAATATATCACAAAATTTGATGAAAATAAGTTAATTTTTTAATATAATTAATACATGTAAATAAAAGACTTTTAAACTTTGCAAATTTTCATTATATCCATTTCTAAATCCTAATCTCAACAAAAATGAGACGATAGATATTTTTAACCTCAATTTATGCACAGATGACATGACCAATAGATCTCGACTCCTCTAATGTCCACGTAAGACTTTATCCTGCTCATTTGGACAAATTGTAAGTCACACGTGGCCCTTCTTAGATGGTGGGGAAGGTAGTTGTGAGCACTCGAACGATCAAGTCAGTCAACGATAATGATATATTTGATGTGAGACGTACTAGAGACGTGGCTACAAAATTAAAAAGGGTTGAATCCAGGAATGAATGTAGAGAGTAATGAGACTACAACAAAAACAGTATTTTGCAACGTTCAAAAAACGTTGCCGAAACCTTTTTGCAACGTTTTTGAGTATGTTACAAATATCGATGTTGTCGTAGATTAGAAAGATACGTCAACTTTTTTTAGTGTTGGTGTAACCTTTTTGCAACCTTTTATTGATGTTACGAATAACATTTGCAATGTTTTTTGAGTGTTGTTGTAACTTTTTTGCAACGCTTTTTGAACATTGCGAATAATCTTTTTGCAACTTTTTTTAGTGTTGCTAATAAACTTTTCGTAATATTTTTTGAGCGTTGCTAATAACTTTTTCACAACATTTTTTGAGTGTTACTAATAACTTTTTGCAACGTTTTTTGCATGTTGTTTATGCTTATATATTTATTTTTTGTAACATTTTTTGATCATTGCCATATGTCATTTTACAATTTTTTTTTTTTAATTTTACATTTTTCTTATTTGTACAGTAATTTACACAAATCAACCATAAAATAAGATATAATGTGACAATATCAAACAACTCTAATAATCATTATTAATTGTACTCTAAAATATAATAATATTGATACAAAATTTTGATCCAAAATTCTGAAGCGTCTAAAAATTCAATATATTTCAAAAAAAAAAAAAAAAAAAGAAGAAGTATCATAAACCCTTAGTAGTGATTAAAACTACACTACCGACAATATTCTTAATTTTTTTTCTCAGTGATTTTAGACACAGGCTTAGCAAAATCTCTTAACATTCAATACATTCAAATTGCATCTCTTTTACCTTCCTAAGCACTGGATCAACTGCTCTTTCTTTGGCTTTCTTTAATTCCATGTCTTTTGCTTGTGCTTCAAATTCAGCTTGTTTCTTCAACTCGAGTTCCTGACAACATAATTTAAAAGGGAACCTTAACAAAGCTAACATATGAAACAAATTATATAGCTTGTAGCTCTATTAAAATTGTCTTGACACCATCACTAAATTATCAGTTAATCTTTTACCTATCCATCAAATCACAAAAGACCTCAATTCTAGTGTAGCAGTTTCCCAGCTCATTGTGTTTTAGGGTCTAAGTATCAGTAATCCCCTTCTCGTGACTCAGCTTCAAATAATAAATATTCATTGGATATAGCCAAATTTGACTCCATCATCCTCATACCAGACATTATTCAGTTTTTCTGTTAAAAAATTAAAAATTATGTTTCTTGAAAAAATACTACATAATATGTCCTTCCAACGAAAAAGATATTCGATCAAATCTCTTAAATAAGAAAATAAATAAAAACTCAACTCGAAAATATATAGGACATAAATATCCATCAAATTTTCTCTAAGTGACACCATCCCTCATTTGAAAATATGGTTATTAATAATCCTTTTGCTTGTGTAGCCTTCTCCATTATAAAAAGTCCTAAGTTTATTTCTCCAAAGTCTCTTCATTGTATGAATTTGGAGGAAGAGCTATTGCATAAGTGCATTTTGCTCAGTAATGCTCCTCATAATGGTAGCCATTTTTGCCACATCTCTAGTGAGGCGTGTTGCTACCTTTCCACCTTGACAATATTGATAGTGAGGTCGACGATGTGTGACATTAGTTCAGAGGACCTTTTCTTCTGAGACCTGCTTGACCTTTTTGGATTTCTATTTTCATCACCAGCACTCATGGAGGGTGGATGCCTCTTTTACAAAAAGAGGGAGCCTTTTGAGCAAATTTCTCACTCTAAATATTCATTTTTCAAGGAATATATCCCCAAAGTACTAAATAACACTTAAAAAAAATTTCTCTTTGAAACTCCTACTAGTTCTTTATTCAAGAAAAAAACCTTTTTTCAAAAGGGGGTTGGAGTACTATTTCGACAAGCTTTTATCCATGAGGTTGCTCGTGGTTATAATATGTTTTTCACATAAGAAGCTAATTTTTTAACCTCATTTTTTGTAGAGACGACGTGGCCAACAAATCTCGACTCTTCTCACTTTTACGTAAGTTTTTCTCCTATAAACTTCAGCAAATCATAAGTCACACGTGGCTTTTTTCAATGGTGTAAGAGGTGGCTACGAGCACTCTGTCAGTCAAGTCGTCAAGGATAATGATATATTAGGTGTGGTATATGTTAAAGACATGAGCTACTAAGTAAAAAAGGGTCGGATCCGGGAGTGTATGTAGAGATTTATGAGAGCAAGTTTATAATGTAAGTGTACAAAGTTGCATTAGCTTCAAATAGCTCAATGTACGAGCTTTCTATAGTAGAATATGTATGATACTAATTATTGGATGGAAAGACATGTGACCTCATCTTGATGGTCGAAACATCCTCTCACATGTATCAATCTATCCATCATAGGCTAGGTGGTATTTAATATTTCAAAAAAGTAGCCACCCTAGAGTCAATTCAAACCTCTAATTCATAGATTGACTATTTGACCTTTATGCGCTTGTCGCGGAGAAGTTACATCAATCAGCTGTAAAAAGATCTCGTACAAAAGATCTCTTAAAACAAATGGGGAGAGAGATGCTTTCTCTTAATGAAGAGGCTAGTCTCCTCGAATTTTCTCCCCACAACATGCATAACACCTCACCTATGTCATAGAGGATTGGCCACTTCATGGCATCTCAACTGGAGTGATGTGTCACCTCTATTACCTTATATATGACCTCATCTCGGCCAGATAGGAGGATGATATGGAGTGTGAGGTTTGCAAAAAATTTTGGGAAAACATCAACGATTTTTGGCTTGGCGATCCGGAGTCACATCATAAGAGGCATAACAATTACAGTTAAAGTTTCAAAATATAATTTATATAGCATTTTAGCCTCTGTTAAGGTTTCATTTTTCACTAAAAATTTAAAAGTTACTTTTCGAAGTCAAACTTTAATATTAATCACATATTTCAAGAGAAAACATAATTTATTTTGGAGAACAAATTTTCGTATCCACTTTTTCAAATAAATTTTTTAATATTAATCACACCTTGCTTTTGGCTATTTTTTCTCGGTTATTAGTTTAAAAGAGTTTAAGTCGTAATTGAACCGATTTATTAGCCCGTTCATCGGTTATTCGGTTGGACTGGACGGTCTTATCCTATTTTGTCAACATTTATTTATATATTTATGTGTTTTTACAATTGTGTATATTGTGTTTTTATAATTATGTATATTCTCATTTTCTTATTCTTTTTTGTTAGGTCTTGGTTCTCTTTGATTTAGAAAGGATACACTACACGTAAATTGATTAAAGAAACACTTTAAAAACAATAGTATAAATTAAAAAATTTATAATTGCAATTACTACATTAGAATAATACTCTTTAACGGTTATTTTGAAAACATTGTTATTGAAAACCCAAAAATAGCTAACCATTATGGGGGTGAATTGGTTTTCCAAGATTTTTTCGAAAAATTATTTCAAGATATGAACAAGTTTGGAGTAAATATATTAATTAAATAAAGTGCACAAATATGAAAGTTATAAATAAAAGGGAAACGATGTAAGTGTAGAGGTTTGATCAAAATCGATTATCTACATCCTCCGTTATCGAGATTTTTATCACGAGCAAGACCTTTTCACTAAACTTGATTGACTTATAGTGCAATCCAAATCTTACAACGCTTTCGCTGACTTACAAACAAGAAGCACCGATTTTTATATAATATTAAGCTTTCTGGGATTTCAATATGACCCACAAATTTAAAGAGGAATTATTTTACAATTTGAAACTTATCTCTTAACAAATAAAAAAAAATTAAGTAGTAAAAGAAAATGCTAATACTTTAATGAAAAGAAATGAATGAAGTTCAAGTGTTGATGAGAAAAACTTTGATGAGAAAGTTCTTTTTCAAAAGTTGATTCAATCAAAAAAAAAAAATTCAAAGTAAATGATTTAATGAAAATAAATAAGATGTAAGATTAATATATTTTTGCTCAAGAACATCCCGCTTAAAATGCTATTGAAAGTGTTGCAATGAATGCAAAGTAAAATGGTATTTATAGAGTTCAAAATACCAAAAGTTCTAAGTAACCGCACAAGCAACAAGACGTTTACATTTTGAACCGGACTATCAAGGTAGCCGTTGTGTATCAAAATTCAAAACAGTTAAAAAAAAGTTATCATTGGATGAACATGACATCCGCATGAGCCAACCGGACGTCCACGTCGACAGATTTTCCTCTGATTTTTTCTTGTTGAATGTTTTGAAAAATGTAGGCTTTTGAATGACATTTTCACTTTATTTTTCAAGGTAAGTAATATTGTAATAAGTTTAAATATCAAATTGAAATACTTATGTTTTGAAGAATATTTTGTATGCAAGTGTTTTTATGAAATAATTTTCCATGCAGAAAAAATTATTCATTGAGTTTTTAATAATTCATTGCTAAAAATTGAAGCATTGTACTTTTACACATAAATACAAACATCTAATCTAATATCTTCAATGTTTGACTATTGCAGTTATTTGTCTCGAATAATTTGTCTTAAATGCTTGATTTTCATCTCGATTTTTATCGAACGTCCGATGCGAGTCTATTGATAGTGGCATTTTTGTCCTCAATCGATCAATTTTGCAACACTAATTTTGAAGACTTAAATTCAATTCTTAGAAATAAAATTAACTTGTTTATTATGATCAAAATATTAAGAATGAAGTCAATAATTAAAATATAGATCGACTGCCACGTATACCTAGTTGTGGTAATGTGTCGAGCCAAGCTGACTCGGCCCCATTACCTACAAGCTCGGTTTGTATTTCAAGGGCTCGAGCTTGGCCATTGAGCTCATAGCTTGGGGACTGAGTCGAGCTTGGCTACGAGCTCAACTTTTTTCTTTTTTTTTTTTTTTAAAATTGTATACGAATAACTTGTTATGTGTACATTTTTTTTAATCAAGCATTTGAAAAACAAAGAAACCATTTAGGCATTTCCTCAAGTTCTTCCAAATATCTTCAATGAAACATCTTGCAAACACATGAATCAAACACACTTCATATCTTTGAGAGCACACTTCATTATACGTTACATGGAATTTGAGAAAATGAATTCTTCATTTTGGGAGGTTTCTTTCTATTGATGCAACAATCTTTGTTTTCGTTAAATTGAAATATTAAATGTATAGAATATTAGAATTGATATGAGGTTTGATTTGAATAATTGAATTATATGAATATAAAATGCATAAAGATGTAGAAGTAAAATGTATAAATAATAAATTAAATTGAGATTTGAAATTAGATATAAAATTTTTGTTTTGAAAACCCTCATCCTTTTATCCAGACTAAGGACTAGGTACTTATTTTCTAGTACGTGAAATTAAAATTGTACTCTAACAACTAATTATCTGTACAATTTTTTTTTTTTTTTTTTGAAATAAAACCTCTTATTTTCTCAAGATCCATGTATCGTCATCGTCCAACTAGTAACGTGTACAATTTTTTTTTTTTTTGAAATGAAACCTCTTATTTACTCAAGATCCATGTATCGTCATTGACGATGACGATACATGGAACCTGAGGAAGTAGATTTTTTATAAAGATGGAACCTTATGAGTCCGTTAAACGTAGATTTGGAATTAGATTTGAAATGTATACACTATAAAGATAAAGAGAACATTCTGATTGAGTCAAAAATTCCAATTATGCAAGTCTTTTTCTTACAACGTGTGTACGCACCTATTTCGTTCTCCGTTCAATCAACTTGATTGCATAGAGAATAAAACGGGTAAACCAATATCTCATAAGAAGAAAATTTGTAGAACAAAAAAATCTTGTCAATTGACTCAATCAAGATATTTGGCAATTGAGATTTGAAAATTTGAAATCATATTTGAAAGTTTTTTTAATCTTTCTTTTTTTTGAAAACTCTCCTCAATTTATCCAGGCTTGTGATCAGCTACTAAATTTTCGAGTAGTTGAAATTAAAATTGCACACGAACAAGTTGTTGTATGTACAATTTTTTCAAAAATCAAAATATTATTAAAAAATAACAAAGTTTGATTATAAAGCGAAATTAAACATCATTTAGTTGATTACATGCAATTTCCTCATACTTATGTTATATTCGAAAATGTGCATTTTGTCAATCTTTTACGCACATCAATGCTATCTTCTTATTTTACCATATAATCAACATAGTGCTATAGTGCCTAATAAAATGTACCTAGGATCCATTACGCATGCTAAAGGAAATAATATAGATAAGTCTTCCCTTTATTTTCTAAACTTTAGCTCCATATAAAATAATATTTCATGAAAAGTGGGATCATTTTTGTATTTTTGAAAAGTTCTTGTAATGACAAAAAAAAAAAAAATAAATAAAGACGTTCAAGAACTCTTAAACTAGTGATGCAGTATACCTCAGATGAGATAGTTGTGGAATCATAAAAACTTTTCAAAAAGTTTTAGTCCAGCCCTAATTCTATTAGTCTGTTTCTTAATATATTTCACACTATCTTTCACAATTAAATAAAAAATTTGGCACACAACGCGCATGAAACAAAAAATCACCAAAATTAGGATTACGTACTTTACAAAGCTTATCTATTACGACCTTATTAACTCTATCATTGTCAAACGTAAAAGAACGAATATTACTTTCACAACGATATTCCTTAACAATTTGCATGAGAGCGTTAAAAATATTGTTAGAATTATGAGGAAATTTGATTATTTTAAAAGCAATAACCTTTTTATCCATTACTTAAGGTGGATCTATGTAGTTTGCAGTTGCTGCTATATAACCTTTTTTTTTATTTATACCTCCCATAAATCTGAAATAAAATATATAACACCACCATATTTATGTAAATCACTAGTGAATTGGTTCTTGGTTCTAACAAAATATTTTGTAATATCATTACAAAAAGTGTTTCTAATTACCTTTTCGTATCTTTGTTGAAGATATTCTTTCATGAATGTTATGAAATGATCATTATCCACTATGCTTAACGGAAACTCAGCGCTGGCAGAGAACTTGACCATTCCATCACGAGTTCCTTCCTCCGAATACAACTATGTGCTTAGTGTTGAAGCTGAATCGTTATTGGAAGAAAGAGTACCAAAGGCTAATTGTGTTTGAGATCTACTAACAAGTCCATATTTAGCCTTACAATTGGTATATTGACGGTTGAAGTGGATAGTACTGATACCCATTTGCCATGTCAATCGTTGTTGACATATTTACACACTGCCTTAAACTCTTAGACTCCATCGACGATATGACCCGTTTAAATCAATTAAAAAGTATTCCAAATACTTTGCAACTTTTTTTGACTTTCACTTACCTCATGTATCGGGAATTTATATTTCTGCTTCGTTGGCCTCTTCATTGATGTCATCCAAATCAATTGAATTACTACTTCCAAGAGCATCGTTAATGCCCATCAGCCCCATTCCCGGCAAATCATCAGGGATGGACACGTCGTTGAGACCGACAAATTAATTGAGAAATTTAGATTTTGGCATCATAGGTGATTGGCCACTGAACAAGTCCTCAACAAAATCATGAGAAACTGTGTAATATATAATATAATGTAGATTATGGTGTAGAGAATGAATTGAGAGAATGTATATGATAGAATTAAAATTTAAATGTAATAAAAATTATAATATATATTATGTAATAATGAATGTATGTGTATATAATTTAACTGTAAAGAGTAGAAGAATTATAGATAAATGAGTAATGAAGAAATTGCATTGTAGAAGATAGATTGTTTACTTTGTTGTGAGAAAAATGATTTAGATGTGAAATATTTATAGAGAAAAAAAGTAACTAAAAAATTCATACACCGATATGACCATTTATAAAAAGGTCACAAACCTTTAAAAGTGACCATTTGGTCACTGTTTGGCTCAACAAGGCTTGTGCGAGGCAGGAGCCTCGTCGAGCCTATCCACAAGCTGCTTGTCCTTCTTGAAACGAGTTCGAACCGTTCATGAATGGAGTTTATTTGAAATAGATTGATGGATTAACGAGTTACTCAACTCGGTTACCATCTCAACGGAGACCACACTCTTTAATAAAACATGGTGTGTTTGAGCCACATTATTGTGGAAGAATGTATTTTAGAATAGTAAATTGATGGAGAATATATTATTGAAAAAGAAGGAAAAATTATGGACATAATGTAAAATATTATTTTATTGAAAAATGTGTGAGTGAAAATAAGTAAAAAAATATATTTTAAAATAGTAGATTGATGAAAAATACGTCAATGCTATCACTCTCAATTTCATCTATTCCACTATTCCTCCTCTCAATTTCACGACGAAAGAAACCCCCATCAAATTTTTCGTTCCTCATTTCATTTTACATTATCTTTCCTTTGGTTTGCACTAACTCATCAATTAATCTCAGCCCTAAATTTTCCCCCTCTCCTAGTTAACCCATAGGAAGCAATGTGGTTATTATATGTATAATTTCCGTCCAAGAAATCATCCCCTTCAATTTGCTCGCTCGAATTAAAGGTAATATTTTTTCCAATGGGTTGATTTTTGATTGAACTGTATATTCCTCTACCAATCGTTTTCTTAATTTTGATTATATGTTAAGTAGCTCGAAAATTTAGTGTTTTGTTTAGTTACCTAAAATTTTCGACCTATGAATTTAGTGTTTTGTTTAGTTATAGATGTTGAATCTCTTTCCAGTCAATTAATATGGTGGCCTTTTACTCTAATTTTTTGTTTATTGTCTTCACCCTTACTTGAACTTAGGTTTGTGTTTGTATTTTCCTTTATGGTTTGCAGGTATCACAGGAGTGATACAGAAGATAAAATATGGCTGAAGAAGGGAGAGTGCATTCTGATTGTAGGAATGCATTGAACCAGTATCACGAATGTAGTCTTTTGTTTGAGACCTGTATTGATTCTGGTAGTTGGAATTTTTGATCTTGTGACTCATCATCTCAAATTATGGATTTGAATGATCCCATTTATGTTAACGCCACCAATTTCTACAATTACCCGAAACAATATGGTGCGTTTAATGGACTGTGGAATTTTTAATAGCCAACATTTTCTTTTTATTTTTCTTTGGGGTAAGCAGGAGAGGGAGAGAAAGTTGCAAGCTTGGATGCAATGGGTAGAGAAGGGGTGTTGTGGTGTGAAATTCACCTAAAGACTTCAAACTTTATGCCTGGACGCATTGCACCAGATGCAAAATTAGGTGTCGTTGATCAATAAATAGTTGTTCATTACTTAATTCTTGGATCTCTGTTCCAAAAAGATAATTCATACACAAATGTTGGATGCATTTTATTTTTTGTGAAGTACCTAACAATTTTCCATACCCTGTGCTAGGATGCAAGTTGTTAGTGACAGTGGTGAGGCCAATGCAGTTGCAATTCTGGATCAGGAGCAAAAGCATTAAAGAGATGGCGAGGCGTTGATTCTGATGGAGAGGCTGGTACTGACGATGAAGATAACACAGGAAAAAACTTCAAAAATCTTACAGGATGACAAAAGAGGTTATTGGGTGTTGAGACTGAAAATGGTATGGGCACGTCAGCATTTGCAGAATGATTCTATCATGTAATTCTTCAATTAGTAGTGAATTGCATCCGGATGTGAATACTTGGATATTTATATGATTTTCATTCTTCTCTTTCGCATAAGGACAACTAATTCACTCTGTAAATGTTCTATTAACATTTGTGACATGAAGTAATTTTATAATATATTTACAGGTTATGCAGGCATCTGAATACATAAGATACAATTTACATTTAGGTTTATGATTTTGCAGTTTTTAATGAAAGGACACTGTTAATGCATACTAGAAAAAGTAAAAAGAATATTGTGGTAAATCTTCAGGAGTACAACAAAATGAAAGAATAGGATCCAGAATTCTACCAGGAGGCTTTGAGCCTTCAATATGGAAAGGCGAGCATGCTTAATATATTTCGATCCGAGTTCATTTTACAGTGATATTTTTATGGATGAGCTCAATTCTCGTGTTATTTTAATGGTGGACAGGCTCCAAAGATATCAGAAGAAAAAATAGACAAGATGGTGAATGAGATTAAGGACAAGGAGTATTTCAATAAGAAGAGTGAGCGAGCATTTGGCAAATACACTCTAGAAATCAAGAACAACCTTGGGAAAGGAACTGATTTACCAGAATAAGGTACTACCATGTTGCTGTACCTTGTAACTATACCTTCTCATCGGGGAATATAAAATCCTTTTTTTTTCCTCTCTGGTCTGAGGCACATCTATATCGTGTCTGTGTTTTTGGTGTGTCTTGATTCTTATGGAAATTAGAAGGATGCAAAGCTGCATCTTACCCTTCGATGCTTATGGTCTACGATGATCTTTCTATGGTCCTAAACAAAGAAAATTCGTCAAGCCCCACTGTGCAAAAAATTTTCAAACATGCATAAACTTTTTGGGGAGTCCATTGCGTGTTGTTAATGATGAACAGGCTACAAAGATATCAGAAGAAAAAATTGATAAAATGGTAAAGGAGCTCAAGGACTAGGAGCATTTTAATCTATAATAAGCTGACACTAATAAGCTAAATATTAATGAAAAGTTGTCCAGTGTTAAGTGAAATCCTGACTTTCTACATGCAATGCAACGATTAACTAAAACTAATTAAAGGATAGAAAATATGTTGCCTTCGATTAAGCGCTCAATTTATAGTCTTGGGCTCGACGTTTTGCAATGATCAAGGTGGCTTGTGTCAGCCTTTGCACTGTTTGCAATTATTGGTTTTGCACACTTTCTTCTTCACTCTCCAAATTTAAGTCCACATATTTTCCTTTTGTATGCCAACTTTCTTGATCGCTTATATCTACATCAACCCTATAGCATTCCTTGAGGTCAGATGATTGCTCGGATTTGATATACATTGCTTGTTCATCCTCAACCATCAAGATCAGCTCACATTTTTCAATATCAATTAAGGCTCGACTTGTCTCTATGAATGGTCGACCTAAAATTATTGACATATTCAGTCTTTCTCTATATCTAATATAATAAAATCGATTGAATTTGTCTACTTTGATGAGCACATCCTCAATTATGCCTCGTAAATGCTTGATGGTTCTGTTAGTAAGTTGGAGAGTAATTGTCGCTTGTACTCCTTCCAAACCATGCCTCTTGTATATAAAAAGAGAGATCAAATTAACACTTGCATCTAAACTAAAAGTACATAATTTTCCAATAGAGCATGGAAATTTGAAACTCCTCGGATCTTTTAATTTTGGAAGTAATTTGTGGAGCAAAATAGCACTGAACTCCTTATTTACTGCCTTTGTCTCGTATTCTTTAAGGTTTATTTTCTTGGATAGCATCTCCTTCAAGATTTGGTCTAGATCGAAATTTGTAATACAGCATCTATGAATGAGATGTTGATGGCTAGCTTCTTGAAAACATCCATAAATTTTGCAAATTGCTTTTCGAGCTTGTGCTCCATAATCTTTGAGGAAAGGGAATATGGAGCACATAACTTATTTTACTGGACTTGGGGCCTTGGCTTTGGGCAATTATGCACTATCCTTTTGTTCAACATCCTCGGCCGGTTCTGATTTTTATTCAACTGCGTCTTTATCCATTAACTGTTGGTCATCTATCATTATACTGGCCCTCTTGATATTGACTTCTAGCAGTTTACCTCGCTCTTAGTAATTATGGCTTGTACCATTTGCTTTCTGAGTATTTTCGAAGCCTTTGAGGACAATATTGGAGGTATATATGCTTTTACTGGAACAATTGCCTTGATTGTGGGTTGTCAAAATTATTGTTTTCGATAACATTGATGGCGAATATTTGCTCCCTTGGATTGGTTTCTATATTGCTTGCCAGATTCCCTGATTGCCTTTCTGACTAGTTCGCATCACAATCCAAAATATATAAATATTTATTTTTTTATAATTGATTTGACCCTGTTGAATCCTGTGATCCCTTTATCCTTTTTCAAGTTGATACTCGGACAGATTTTCAGAACATTGATTTTTATACTATTAGATATTGAACACACCAATTACATAACTTGGATTAGCTGATAAAAGATTTGTAGTGGCAGATGGATGAAATTTGATTTTTTTTTAATTTCTATCTGACTTTTATATTATATTTTTTGTTATTAAAAAAAAAAAAAATACTTTGGTGAAATTAGTGTATAGGCTCCGCCAGGAAATTAATCAATGAATACTAGTACACACTGAATGATAAATGACCCCTTGAAAATTCAATAGAATTGATCACCCTAGTCAAGTAAGGTTATAATTATCAAAAAGGACCCTTGCTGAATACAGTTAAGAGCCAACTGCAAGAGAAAATTCCTTTATCTTCCTTTACCTTAGAAGAGAGGATGCCAACATTTACTATTCATCTTGAGGCAGAGCTTTCACACTAAGCTGGTTCCATGCTGTAACTGAACTTACATTGTTCACTACAAAGAGGCTTTAATTATTTCCACTGTTCATTCAAATTACTGTAGCTGCCTTTTTAGTTTTCATCCTTCAAAAATAGCATAATCGTTAAAAAATATCTTCTCGCTGTTCATTCAATAATGCCGTCGGGCCGTGCTATTCTTACCAAAAATGGTTGACATACAGGTTGACCGACACTCACAACGGGGGGGTGAGGCACTTTTTTTTTTTTCTGGAATTTTTTAATCATGCAGGGCTTGCCGCATGTGAGAGGTTATCAAATTCATTGTCATCCATTTTCGGTACAAATGGAAAAGCCCTAATGCCGTCTCATATATTCCACAAGGGAAAGAAAACTCCCAAAACTAGCCATTTATTGTCGGTGTCGTTTTACTTCAAGCCTAATTTCAGTAGAAGAAAACTTCGAAGACGAGCCATTTATTGTTGCTGCCGTTTTACTTGAACCCTAATTCCAGTCCTGTATTCAGTTTGTCGAGAACAGATCCTAATCATTTGCACGAAATCATCCTCAAACGTATGAATCGCAAGTTTATTTTAAAGTTTTTGTTTATTTTGTTACGTAACTGTGAAGTGGGAGTTCGTTTTCCTTTTTGATTTTGAACTTTTCTTCAAGTTTCTAAATCATTTGCACAAAATCATTCTGAAAATTACGAATTGTAGCTTCATTTTAATGTTCTTCTGTATTTTGTTGCATTTTGTTCAGATTTGCTGTGAAGTGGAAATTTCTTTTCCTCTTTCATTGCGAAGTTATCTTCAAGTTTCCAAAAGATGGAGAAAATTGGTACTGAAATAGGAGACCGGCGACCTCAGGTATGTCAATTTCATAGTTTTTCATTTTAGGCTTATTTGTTTCTTCAGTTTAGGTTTGTTTATTTTTTAGAAATCATTTCTTCATTTGTTCATTTCTGATGATTCGAGTTTCAAATTTTGTGCATTTTGAACTTATTTTTCATTCTCTAAGTGAAGAAAATGTTATATCCTTTGAATACACAATACCTAAATCGAAAATACACAAAGGCTGTAAGTTGAAAAGGTTCCTTCAGCACCTGACTCGTATCTATGGGCATGCCACATTTACCAAGTGAAAAACGACACACTTTCACTTTGTTGCATTTAGACAGCCTAAAGAAGAATCTGACTGGAAGCCTAAAAGGGTTTATGACGAACCCCAGCTTTGAATGCATGCTTTATGATCTTTATGGGTTGAGAATTCAATAGAAAGATGGAAGAAAGATGGAGCTTCCTTCGATTTTCAGCTTTAATGGTGCTGTTCCCCGAAAGATTGTAGTCCTCAGCCCACCAAAGATTAAGCTTATTTCCACGTGCATTAGGTCGTATACTTTCGAGGCTTTTATGAAAATAATATTATAATTTCTTTCATTCTCCAGAAACTACTATAACATATGGTGCTCCTCTGTTTTAGGTGAGGCCAAGTATTGAGGTTTGGAAACCTTGGACTCTGTTGTATTTTGTACTTCAATGCCCTAGGAATATGCTTTTCTGGTGCTTTTTTTTTTTTTTTTTCCCCTAACAGTACAATTGCATTTGAAGATAATTTGTGCAGCCATCCATATTTTGAATATTAGTAGAGCTACCTTCTGTATTAGAATTTCGTTTCACGAAATACAGAAATTACTTTAATCCTCTAGCTTCATCTTGTATAGAAATTAGGGAAAGCTTTAGTTAACTGAAAAAATCTTCTGTTGGAATCTCTTGCGTTACTTGGATGGATCTTTCTTAATATGTTGATTTATGATGCTTTCAGGTTCAAATATTGTGTGTTTTGAACTTATTTTTATTTAGCTGTTCTGTGTATAATTTTATTTTCTTAGTTCGTCGATTCGATGGTTATAGTAATTTCTGGTTATTCTTTTTTGAAATTTCCCAAACAAGCACAAAAATTACATGGCTGGAACATTTGTCACCTGAGGTATGTTAATTTTATATGATAATTTGATACATACCACTTTTTCGTCTTGTTTCGGTTTAGGGTTTTCCTTTCCTTTTCAAAATCTTTTCTAAACCTATCGATTTATGATAAGTTCACTTTCAAATGTTATGTATTTGAAGCTGACTTCTTCTTTTGTTTCCATTTTTGTGTGTACGATTATAGTTTTGACTTTTGAAATCCTCGGCTTTGTTCCTACGATGTTTGTTGGGTAAGTTTTGTTACACTGTTTTTTTTTTTTTAATTAATTCTTTATGGGTTCCTGTATATATTTTGTAGTCTCTTCATTGAGCTTTCATTTTTGTTGTTCAAATGGTTTTTTACTTCAACGTTATGTATTGTTTGGGCTAAAATATTTCTGTTTGTATATATATATAAAAATTTTTTTTTCTTTTGGCCACTTGTTTATAATGTTGAGGCAGTACTATTTGATGTTGATGGAATATTTTGCAATTCAGATCCCCTTAACTATTATGATTTCCTTGAAATGCTTCAGGAGGTGTGAACTAATCTTTGTTATTTAATTTTATATTTACATATTGCCAATCAGATATCGTTATGCATGGAAAAAAAAATTATTTTCTTGTAAACTAGTAAAACAACTAACTAATTTCAATGCATGTCATCACTGGTTTATGGGGTTTTTAAAAATGCTGAGCTATTTAACAGATTGGCTTCAATGGTGGCGTCCTAATTGATGAGGAATTCTTTATCAATAATATTGCCGAGAAGAACAATGGTGATATTGCTTCAATTCTTTTCCCCAATGATTATGAAAGGGGTGTAAAATTTTGTGATGTCAAGGAAGCTATGTTCAGAAGGTGAATTTTATATTTATTGCAACTTTGCCTTAACAAATATTATTTTGAGCGAAAACTACAAGTTGGTCAAGGAGCAGTTGAAACCTGTAAATGGTTTGTACAAATTGAAAAAATGGATAGAAGACTGTGGTCTGAAACAAGCTGCTGTTACTAATGCTCCGAGACCAAGTGCTGAACAGTTGATCTCGACTCTTGGACTGTCAAATTTCTTTCGTATTGTAGTTCTTGGAAGTAACTGTGAACATGCTAAACCATTCCCAGACGCCTATTTGAAGGTGTTTAAAATTCTTAATGTCTCCAAGAATAACACATTTGTATTTGAGGTTTGACCTCATCCACACTCCCTTTAAGATTAGTTGCTCGTACTTCATAAAATTTATATATCTTTTGGTTGTCTAGGATTCTGTTTCGGGAATAAAAGTCAGGGTTGCTGCGGGGATGTCCGTTATTGGCTTCACAATAGGAAATCTTGCACACTTGCTGATGGAAGCAAATCCTGCTTTTCTAATTATAGATTATGAAGATCCAAAGCTTTGGAAGAGCTTGATCAAATTGGAGGTGTGATATATTGCTTATGAACTGGGGAAAATTCCCCCCATAAAATTAATCTTAGTTTGATGGCTATTTTGTAGGAGACTTTTTGATTTATATCATTATGGCATTCTCAATGTCAGTACAAAATTGACATGATCTATTGAATCAGTATTGAAATTCCCAAGTGGTATAATAATTTGGGGTTATATTGAAGTCATATTATGATTTTTGAGAACTTTTTCCTATCTATAAAATGCTAAAATTTATCACATATTGCTTTTACTATACTTGAAACTTGCTTCTTGATAGCATTGGCCACACTTTTAGTGTTGCATTAGTTAAGTGGTGGTTTTAATTTTCGTGTTACCTGTTCATTTCTTTTGAATTTATACCTTTTCGTCCAATTTGTTTCATTATTTGAGATGCATTTGTTGGAGCATTGTGTATTAAAGATATTGTTTACGTTTCTGGATTGTATTTGCTTCTTTTTTAGTTTAGTATTTGAAACTACTATCTTGAGAAAAATGACTGAGAAAAAATCGATCTATTTACAGCCTAATATAAATATATGTAATGCAAAGTGTGCACCTTTTGTACTTGATTTCCTCTAATTTGGACTGCAAACATGGTCTGGGAGCACTGGAAACTGAACATGTAGGGATTTTGATTTTCTTGTGTAAGATTTAGTTGAGACAATATGGCCAAAACGGCACCTTTTTGTTTTTTGGGCAAAATTTGTAAAGTAACGTCGTTTTGGTCTTTGATGCAGCCACATCATTGCTTGAAGCCTACTTGAATATGATTTTTAGGAAGTGATATTTTTTTTGACACATTTCAAACGATGAATGTAAATTGAACCACACTATCAGATTCTTTTTATTGCGTTGGACCTGTGTTGATTTTATTTGGCTTTCTTATACTTGTCAACTTTCAGATTTTATTGTGACTGGAAAAAGATTTAAGCATTTGTGGGGTAAAATTCAGTTGTCCATGTAATGAAGTTGTTTCAAATTTTGATATAATTGTAGTTATTTCCTTTAAATGAGTAATAGATAGCAAATTGTTGACGTCTTTTAGAGTTTTATGCAGTGAGGTAATGACATGTGATAGGTAACAAAATGGGTTGCAAAGATGATTTTGAGTAGCCTCTATCCCGTGTTTAAATGATACCGATGCTTGAAATTTGAAAACACTACCAACTTTTGTGTCCTGTTGCTTATTCACTTCTTTTTTCTAGCTTCTTTCATTGTTCCTTTTTTTCAAATTACTGTATGATCTTCATTTTTTTCTCCCATCCCTACATTTTGCATTTGATAAATTATGTGAACACAAATAAGTGTCAGCAACTCTGCTTTCTCGTTGAAAGAAGTATGGAGATATTCTCAACAAATGATAAAATTTTTGGAGTGAAGATATGACTAATTTGTCAGATGAATAGTCCCCTGAATTATACCGTTTTATTTAAATTTTACAAGCGTGCATGTTGATATTAACATTGTATCTCAGATTGCAGGTTCCCTGGCAACATTGTCATATTAAATCTTCAACATTAAGCCCCTGTTTGACCCCCATTTTGGGGAGATAAAAATTTTTAGAATAGTGATTGATTGGAGAATGTGTGATGAAAAAGTTTTAAATTTGTGTGTAATATTATTTTATTTGATGAATGTGTGGTTGAAATGAAGAGAAAAAAAATAATGTAATGGAATTTAATTTAATGGGGCTCAAACGGGGGCTAAATCTTCTCTTCTGGAGGCAATAGGCAACGGTTTGTATTTAGCTATTCATGAAAAACACTAACATTACCTTAAAATAAATGTATTTCCATGCATTGTATGGGCATAAAAACAGTATATGAAAAGGATGTAATATGAAGATATTGATCGTTTTCTACTTTGTTGAACTTCAAATCAAACCATAAGACAAATCAAACCATAAGAGAAGTTATTTTTTCCTTCCCTCTACAGGTTTAATTTGGCTTGTAACTTCTACAAGCACCTATTTGACAATCATTGTTTGGGAAAAACAATGTTTTAAATAGTAATTTTTAGGAGAATGCGTGGTTAAAAAGTAAGGAAAAATTTTGGGTTTACATGTGAAACATTTTATTGTGTGAATGTATAGTTGAAAATAAATACGTTGAAAAAAG
>CAIGRN010015604.1:0-20000 GCA_903798345.1 Fraxinus anomala
TTACCTCTAACATCTCCAGATCAGCGATAATCTTCTTAAACACGGCCAGATGATCTTCCGGTGATCCGCCTTTTGCCATGCGATGAGAATAAAGCCTTTATTTCATATGTAATTTGTTGATAAGACTTTTGGTCATACACAATTACTCCAGTTTCAACCACAGTGCAGCTGTTGTCTTCTTCTTCAAGACGTCCTGAAGAATATTATTAGATATATGAAGATGAATCTGCGAAAGTGCCTTTCGATCCTTCCATTGCTTCTCCTCTATTGTCCTACTTGTGGGTATTTTATCAAATCCCAACAAAGTATCATCCAAATCCATTTGCACCTATAGCTCTCAACTTCACTTTCCACAACAAAAATCTGGTACTGTGATCCAACAGCGGAATATCATACTTCATGGTAGCCATCCATAACAAAAATCTCGAACGAATCAAATCCTTGCTCTGTGAAACTGCTAAACCTTAGCTCTGATACCACTTGTTAGGAATTTGAGGAGGTAATATGGTACGATATGAATTATAGATCGCACAAAGAAAAATAAGATTAAAAGAATACGAATAAGAAGAACAGAATTGACAGTGAAACCGAATACTTTATTAACAATCAATGGAGAGAAAATACAATTATGCAACTAAAGGTCTTATAAACTGAATGAAGAGCCTAATATTTATAGGAAAATCGTCCAAAACCTTAAAACAAGGAAACTAGGTCATAAATTACGTAAAATTTGAAAAATATGGAAAACGATTACGGCCTGTCACTCGAGCGACAAACGGGTGATGGGCTGTCGCTCAAAGTCTTCCCTGCTCCAATTTTGCTCATCTCGCTCGAGCGTGAGTCGATCGATCGTCCCGCGTAGTCAATTCATCATTTTTCCCTATTTTGACAACTTCAAACCCAATACTCCAAAATGCGAAACCCTAGACTCAATTTGGATCGGATTTAGGTTACAAACCCAATAATTGATTTTAAGAATTTTATTATCCTTTAATGGTAACCAATGTGAGAATTAAATGCAAACTAATATTAAACACATACGCCTATTGGTTGGAATATAATTTTAAAACAAAATTTCTATAACAATTTATGAAGCCACGCGCCGATTGAATATACAACCATATGAAAGTAAATAAATTGTTAGGCAAATTGTTTTCAAAGGACCTCCTCAGATAATGATGCTAAATCATTAGTACTCAATGGGCATTGACCAAAAGACTGAAGTGAAACATCGACAACTCAAAATGGAATAATCCGAACCTATCACAAGTGTGGACCATTGGAAATAGCCTAATTATTTAGAATTTCTCGTGGCCAGACCCATAATTCCTTAGATGGCTTTGTACTTAGCCAACCTATTAACTACCTTTTGACCTTTATTGGGCTTGGTCCATTGCTGAATCTAAACCTACCCTAACTAATATATATGGGTTTGTTCATTTGTACTGCGTGTATTGCAAAACCTTTTGAGAGATAACCTTGGCCATGTCCTTCCTTGTGCTTCGTGCTACTGTCTGTCTTGGCTTTTCTCTTTCTCTGGTTTTTTCTTAGCCCATGTGGCTACAATAACACCTCCCCTTTTGTGAGTTTTTTGGTGGGTACTAAAAGTAATCGGAGTGGGTGAAGTTGTAGGAGATATTTGGGTTGATTCTTTATGGTGTCGATTGTTTTGGGATTAAATTGAGCTTGGAAACTCTTTGGTGTTCAATCTTCCACATTACATAAACACTTAACAAGAATAGACATATACTTTCAGTTTTTCACTAAATTAACATACATAATGACTAAGAAAACAAAAAAGTATAACCTACAAATTTATTTGAAACATTATATCCTTTCATATAAACTTATCATGTCTTTTGGATTCTTAATCTTATCCAACGTGCAATCATAGAGCATCCACAGAATGCACATGCAACAATTGGCATTTAAGTAAACAATTAATCTTCTTATGATTGTTTCAACTAAATAGACAACCCTGTTGGGAAAATATTTAATAACCCATGTGGGGCCAACGTATGTAATTAATTGTGTATAAAGGTTATCTTAAAGTTAAATTCAAAATTAAATTGATCTAATAAAGAATCAAGTAATTGAGCTTTGGGTTTCTAAATAAAGTGTGGGTCTGATTATATGTGTAGAGACTGGATCCATTAGGGTTGTATTTGATGATGGGTCGAATATATATGAAAATATACATGGGGTTATGATCTCAATTCATGTGTGATTCTCATTTTTTTGATCTCATCAACACAAGAATACAAGAGAACATATTAAAGAGGAAGATTCAATACTCACAATCATGATTTTAACCCATAATCAACTAACAAGAATCAAGAAGAAGGAATTCAACAATCAAGATTATGAAGCAAGAAGTCAAAATCATGAAGAAGAATTCAAGAACCAAAAGAGTCAGTAATCAAGATTCACGATCCGGAATCAATATTAAGTATAAATAAATAATTATTCCTAACAAATTAAGATATATTCCGTATTTAATAATTCTATTGGTAATTTGACATAGAGGATCTTGGCAATAAAACAATTAGATTTAAAATTTATTAAGATTTAAATTTTCATAAAATTCTAGCAAACCCACATACTACATAGTTTTCCCATAAGTTGCATAAGAACATAGATACAACAAGCTATTCCAATGACATCCACCCAAATGTCGTTAGGGAAAACATATGCATGACAATAGTTTGCATAGATAAAATGCAAAACATATGAAATAATATTTTAATGTCCAATCATGCATAACTTGATGATGACTATGTCCCACAATAGAAGCACTCCAAATTACGTAGACACAACTCTTGAAAAAACACGATTCTTGAAGAAGACACAACTGTTGGAATTAGTCTCTATTTAAAAAGACATACCTATTGAAAAATAATAATTCAAAAGTTATGAGCTTTCATCCGAAAAGACACATAAGATGGAAAATAACAATTCCAAAAATTATGATCTTTTCTCTAAAAAGACACGTATCTTTATCCAAATAAATTCTAAATATTCTACATAATTTTCCAATATTTTTACTTATTTAAGTGGCTTAAATTTGGCCTTAATTTCTCACTCATCATTTAAAATTGGTCAAAACCATTTTTTATACAAATGTCTAACTTATAACAACATCATCACCAATCAGTATTACATAGGATAACATATAATATTTTTGTTGACCTCAAAAGATGCTGTCAACAGATGTCGGGCCCACTTGTGCATGTACAAGCTAGATCCAACACGTAAAGGTAGATCAACGATCGAGATCACTCCAAGATTAGACGTGGGAGAAGCTCAGCGACACGAGACGTTTTGGTTCGGGTTTCGACGATATAACGGGATGCGATTGTATAATAATTACCAATCGCTAAGAACTCAGTTTAAGGATTGCAAGTTAATATAAAATAATAAAACAAGTTGTTCCAATTATCTAAAGTTGCATTAGTCTTCAATTGTTACATGGCGGGATATTTATAATATTATAAACGGAATGGTGACCCTTGGATGAAATTACACGTGGCCTCATCCCCTCGGCCGAAGCATCAAATCCTAGCCATCATATTGACTTTCCTATCTTTATAAAGCATTTAATGCTCTTACATCGTATTGACAATACAAGACAAGAATACACTTTTTTGCAAGGGTCATATCAATCATTCAAATAAGAATTCTCTAATAAATCCAATATCTCCGCACGTGGGCTGTCAGTAGCTGGTGGAGCCTCGAACCTATGCCGCTTCAGCATATCCACTTTGAATTAACCGGCCCTCGAAAATTACCTCAGGGCCTCGTCTTCGATGGCTGGAGGATTGCTATGGCCACGTGGTAGATGCTAGTAACCAGTCGTAATAATAGTCTCCCAAGTCCGTGTATGATTATTTATGTAATGCGTGGATTTTTAGCAGTTAACAAAGTACCCTCCTTGGGTGTCACAAGAAAGCTTTAAAATTTCTGATTCGTCCAACAAGTCCTCAAAGTCTAGGCATAAATATTTATATCATGCGTAGATTTAGTAGTTGATTTAGAACCGACTGACCTCAGAGCTTTCGAGGCTCATTTACTTTAAAGATAACTGAATTTATCTTAAAGCTGAGGCAGAGAAATGCTAAACTATCGAGGCTCAATACCTTTGAAGATAACTGAATTTATCTTGAAGCTGAGGCAGAGGAATGCTGAACTGTCGAGGCTCATTTACTTTGTAGATAATTGCATTTATCTTGAAGTTGAGGTAAAGGAATGCTGAAATACCGAGGCTGATTTACTTTGATCTTGATATTGGTGCCATGATTTGATAGCTTCGCACGTTACCAAGATGAGACAACCGAAGCAGTACAACTTCCAATATACGTACGCCTGCCACATTTAATGTGCAATGGTGGTTAATGATGGATACACATTTTTATGGCAAATACCAATGCGCTAGGGTAGGTACGTGATATTCATGAATTGATCTGAGGCGTTGGTGAAATAAACTGTTTGAATTCTATAGCTTAGATTTATCATAAGTTGGATGCTTCAGATTCATTGGGCCTCAATCCAACAACTAGGATTGGTTCCTTCTTCATATAAAAATCAAAACAATACCATTTTGAAGTTTTACTTTTGCGAAAACCACTCGAATTCTCTCAAGTATTCCAACCTTCAAAAATTTTCCGACGTTTTCTTATTCTCCGGTGAGCATTCTTAGGTCTCGTTCCTTCCTGGTATTTTCTTTGTGAAAGAGGATTTCATAATCTTTTCATCAACTTTTGTACTTTTTTATTTTTCTCTACAATTTTTAATGGATTTCAAGGCATCGATGGCAGTTACGGTAGCTAAGTTGGGGTGTGAGTTGGTGCCTGGGGGGTCGGAAGAATGGTACACTATGAGTGATGAATGCATAGACTACGAGCCGGGTTGGGGATTACGAAAATCACTTCCTCTATGACCTCCACAAAATTAGTCGAGCTTAGACAAAAATATTGCATTTCCCACTACGTCAAGATGTTAGTTCCCAAAGCCCACGAACGCGCCTGCTTTTCGAGGTCGGGTTGTGTGGCAATCAGTGAATTCCTACTTAAAGTAGGAGTGCGTCTACCTCTGTACCCCTTCTTTAGGACGGTGCTGAGGAACTTCATGCTGTCTCCAACCTAAATTTTACCAAATTGGTAAAGTCAAATAGTTGGGACCTACTTTCTTTGGGCGACGACATGCCCCTACATGTTTTCCAAAGTATTTTCCAGTTTGGGTAATGGGAAAAAATGACTCTAAGGGGTGGTACTACCTCATTCCCTAGGGGCTCATACTTCATTTGTCATGGGACTTCCTTCCTCCGTCAAGAGCTGGAAGGAGTCCTGGTTTTGGGTTACGGGTAGGTAGCAGATGGTAGAAGGAGATACTGTCCCAACCTGTACCGTACTGACCCAGTACTACGAAGCACGCGAGTGTCTCGATATTCCTTTTCAATTTATTATCTACGCTTTGACTAACCCTACCTTCTTGCAGATTGTGGTTCGCGCTTCGAGCTTTATGAGGCTGAGTGAGACGTGATCAAGGACATTTGTAAGCTGTCCTTAAAGCTTTGACTACCTCATAGACCGAAGCATATACTTCGTTGATTTTGGACTGATGGCCTCCCAAGGTATGCATCTCTTTCACTTACTATTCTTATTTCATTTAGCTTGTTGGTTTCTAACCTCTTCGTGGCTATTTGTAGATAAATTTGTAAAAAAAAAGTACGCCGCTCCAAATATGGCCACCGTACTGAAGGCTACCACAACTATCGGGGGTAGGGCCTTGAAACCCTGATCCTCTGGGCCAAACAAATGAAGAGCAAGTTGGAATGCCTCAGCAAGGATCACGTTGAGAAGGGGAGGCGAGGAGATGGCTCCTAAGAAGGCCTCGTGGGTCACTGATAAGGGAAAGGTGAAGGCAAAGGAGCCCAAGAAAAAGATAAAGTTAGCCCATATAGTGGGGCTCCAGTGAAGTTTGGGACTACTATGTCCTACCCCAAAAAGGAGGATTCCCAACGGCCTAAGCTGATGGAGTCTGGGATGAAGGCGGTAAAGGATGAGAAGGTTCGAAAGGCCAATGAAGAGGTTGAGAAGAGAGAAGCGTCAACCTCAAAGGCCACCAAAAAGGGCCAAGTGGAGAGGAACCCAGGCAAATCTGGGAGTTTTTTGGCCGGGAGGTATGACAAGATCGACCTGACTGTAACTGAGATACTTTTGCCGAAAGTCATGAGTGCCACATAAAATTTCAATAAATTTTGGATGGAGCGGTGGTAGATGTACTGCAACCTTGGTGAGTCAGAGTGTCAAGGCCTTTAGGGTGGCCTTTGAATGTCAAGAAGTTTTGGCTGACATTCAATGAAGGAACAGAGCCTCAGTGGACAAACTTACTACTGCGAAGGGTAAAATAAAGAAAATAAACTCTGAGGCTAAATTGGTGAGGGCTCAACGGGCTGAAGATAAGGCAAAGCTGACTTCTACCCTAGCCAAAATAGAGGCTCTGAAAAAGGAGGTCTATGAATCCCAGTGCAAAATAGCTTCCTTGTCGAAGAAGGTGGAGACTTCCAACAATTACCAGAAGCTTACCATAGAGGCTCTAGAGAAGGTAAACCTCGAGCTTGCTGATTACAGTGGTGTAAACTAATTCATGGAAGACCAGATAAGATAATATGTGAATGAGGCTAAAAGGGTGGAGGCCGAGGCTCAACATGTTGGGGAGGAAGCGGTTAAGCATTATATTGCTAACTTTCATTTGACTGAAGAGTACCAGTAGTTCGTTTTCTACTGCTGATGATTTGCTTATGCTAAAGTGCTGGGAAGGGTGAAAGAGCTTTACCCTGAACTTGATGTATCAGAATTGAGAGCGGAGTTTATGGATGAGGTGCCACAAACCCTTGCTGAGAAGGTTGCTGATCAAGGAGAAATTCTTGCTGAAAAAGCTCCAGATCAAGTGGCAAATTAAGTGCCTACCATCGAGGCTTTGGCTCCTCAACCACCTCAACAGTAGCATAGGTTACACATATTTTGTAATGCCTGTGGCTCCAAATTGTAATTATCTTTTCTTTAATGAATGAAGTTCCTTTTCAAGACTTTTCTTTTCTTTACTGCTTGTTATTTCACTGTTTTTTCTTCACAAGTATGAAGGCCTCGACAAACAATTAAATAACTTGAATGAACCACTCAAGTAACATTTTAACTGTTAATGATTTCAACACGCTTTTCTCTTAAATTATGTTTTGAATAAGTTTACCTCATATTTGGATAACTCAGTTTAAAGATGAGGCTTGTGTTGTACGCCTCAGAGGTCAAACGAGGTGATCCCTTTAGGGATTTTGGTTCTCTCCTCCGAGGCGCCTACGCTTCCTTACATGGTAAATGTTTCATCCATGTAAAGGCTTCTTCTTTGATGTTTTGCTTCGTCAAGATGAGGCTTATATTGTACACCTCGAAGTTCAGGCGAGGTGATCCCTTTAGGGATGTTGGTCTTCTCCTCCGAGATGCCCCACGCTTCCTTACGTGGATGATGGTTCATCCATGTAAGGGCTTCTCCCTTGACGTTCTGCTTCATCAAGATAAGGCTTGTGTTGTATGCTTCGAAGTTAAGGCGAGGTGATCCCTTTAGGGATTTTGGTCATCTTATCTGAAGCGACCACTCTTCCTTATATGGTGGATGGTTCATCCATGTAAGGGCTTCTCCCTTAATGTTCTGCTTCGTCAAGATGATGCTTGTGTTGTACGCCTCGGAGTTCAGGTGAGGTGATCCCTTTAGGAATTTTGGTCCTCTCATCCGAGGCGCCCACGCTTCTAAACAAACATTGTTCCTTAGCTTTTGTGCAAAGTTTTTATTTATTTACAAAGGTTGGGATGGATCTTCCAACTATTCAGTACATTCATTGGTAGTATATTCTTAGATGTTCAATGTTCCATGGATGAGGCTGTTCCTTACCACCATATCTTCAATTCGGTACATACCACGTCGGAGTTTTTCTTTGATGCGGTATGGTCCTTCCCAATTTGGGCCCAGAGTGCCTACTCCTGGCTATTTGTAGGATAAAAACACTCTCCAAAGTACCAAGTCATTCATCCGAAATGACCTCTTCTTGACCCTAAAATTGTAATATCGAGTCATCTTCCTTTGATACATAGCCTACTTCAATTGGGAATCATCTATCTTTTCCTCAAGGAAATCAAGCTCACATCTCCTAAGCTCATCATTTGATATCTCACTAAAATGCAATCATCATAGGAAGGGTAATCCAACCTCTACAAGGCTCATGGCCTCAGTACCATAGGCTATTGAGAATGGTATTTCTCCAGTGGGAGTCCTGCATATAGTTCGGATTGCCCATAGCACCTGTGGCAGTTCATCAACCCATGCCCTTTTGGCTGTTTCGAGCTTCCTCTTCAAAGTATGTTTTATGATTTTATTCACAGCTTTGACTTGTCCATTGGCCTGGGGATGGTGAGGGGTGGAAATTGTTTCTTGATCCCGAGTTCCTCACAAAGGTCCTTGACCTTTTTGTTATCAAATTGCTTTCCATTGTCTAACATAATTGAATGGGGAATTCTAAACCTGCATATAATGTTCTTTCACAAAAAATTGGAAGTATTAGCTACTGTGATACTTACCAGAGGCTTGGCCTCAACCCATTTCGTGAAGTAATCTATTGTAACAATAGCAGAACTAGCACTTCTTCTGCCCTTAGGCAGGGGACCTATGAGGTCCACTCCCCATTTGGCGAAAGGCCAGGGGCTAGATACGGCAGCCAGCTCTTGTGACAATTGTCTTTAAATAGGAGAAAAATATTGGCATTTGTCACACTTTCGTACGAATTGAACGGCATCCTTTTTCAAAATGGGCCAATAGTATCCTTGCCTTAGTGCTTTTCGCACCAACGCAAGTCCTCCCGAGTGGTTACCACAAACACATTCATGAATCTCGTGAAGTATATAGGTAGCTTCTTCCCCTCCAACACACCAAAGGAGAGGAGAGGAGAAACTTCGCTTATATAAAAAATTATTTATGAAGACAAAATGAGCGGACCATCTTCTTGGCTTATAAGCCTCCTCTTTGTTGTCAAAAAGGACCCGATCTTTGAGGTAGGCTAAAATAGGTTGCATCTAGGTAGGAATTCCTTCAACCCACATCACCTCTTCCATATCGATAGACGGTCTTGAGAGGTGTTCAATTGGTACTATCGTCAATAGCTCAGAATTCTTGCTACTAGCCAATTTTGACAAAGCGTCGGCATGGGCGTTCTCAGTACGTGGGATCTAGGCCAACTCAAATTTTTCAATGCGTAGAAGCAAGTCCATTACTAGGTAAAGGTAGGTAGCCATGCCTTTATCCCTAGCCGTGAAGTTGCCATTTACCCGGTCGACAACAAGTTGGGAATCACTATTGATGCTTAACTTCCTCACCTGCATCTCTTTTGCTAACTTGAGACCGGTAAGCAGTGTCTCATATTTAGCCGCATTGTTGGTAGCTTTGAATCTGAACTGAACCGCGCTATTCAATTTGTGACCCTCGGGGCTTACTAGGACAACTCATGTCCCTGAGCCTAAGTCCTTGACCGACCCATCCACGAATAAGTTCCACGTGGAAAGGCTCCACAATCTCGACTATTTCAGGGAGATTAGCACATTCCGCCACAAAGTCTGCTATGGCCTGGCTTTTGATGGCTGTTATTGCCTTAAAGAGAACTTCGAACTCACATAGCTCCATTGCCCATTTTAATAGTCTCCCTGAGACTTCTGGCTTTTGAAGCACTTGTCGAAGTGGGAAATTGGTTAACACGTGTATCGTATGGGCTTGAAAATAAGACCTCAACTTTCTTGATGCGATGATTAATGCCGAGGTTAACTTATCTATATCCAGGTATCAATTTCTAGGACTAGCAATGCCTTACTATAGTAAATCGGTAGTTCGGTAGTGCCCTCTTCTCTGATAAGTACAGCACTAACTGCTTCATTTGAAATAGCCAAGTATAGTTGTGAGGCCTTTCTAGGTTTATGTTTCGAGAGGAATGGGGCTTACCCTAGGTACTTTTTTAGCTCCAGAAAGGCCTTTTCACACTCCTTGGTCCACTGGAATTTCTTCCCACCTTTTAGGATCTTGAAGAATGGGAGACACTTGTCGGTGGTTTTTGAGATGAAGAGACTTAAAGGGGCTACGCACCCGATCAGACTTTATACTTCTTTCAATTTTTGAGGGGACCTCATCTCGACCAATGCTCGTATCTTCTCAGGGTTTGCCTCTATACCCCTTTGGTTAACCATATAACCCAAAAATTTACCCGAAGTGAACTTGAATGCGCAGTTAAGGGGGTTCAACTTCATCCGATGTTTTCTCAGGATCTGAAGACTATTATTCAAGTAAACTATACGATCATCCACTTTTAGACTCTTAACGAGCATGTCATCTACATAGACCTCCATCATCTTGCCAAGGAGGTCACTAAACATCTTGTTTACAAGCCTTTGGTAACTTGGCTCTAGCATTCTTTAACTCGAAAGGCATTATCTTATAGCAATAAAGGCCTCTATCTGTGATAAAGGAAGTGTTCTCCTCATCCGTCGGGTACATGAGAATTTGATTATAATCGGAATAGACATCCATGAAGTTGAGTAATTTATGTCTCGCAGTGGAGTCAACTAGTTGGTCTATCCTAGAAAGGGGAAAACTGTCCTTAGGACGAGCCTTGTTAAGGTCAGAAAAGTCAATGTACAACCTCCACTTTCCATTATGCTTCTTTACTAAAATTGGGTTGGAGACCTACTTCGGGTATAAGGCTTCCCTGATGAAGCTATTTTTGATTAACTTCGGTACCTCTTCCTTTAGGGCTTCATATTACCCGGGTTAAGGGCTCTTCTCTTCTATCTATGCGAGATAGCTTTGGGATCAATTTTCAGGTGGTGGCAACTAAACTTGGGGTCAATACCTACCATATCCTCGTGCCTCCAAACAAAGATGCCCCGATTTTCACCTAGGAAGTTCTTGAGCCTTTCCTTAACTTCTGGCATTAGGCCCTTTCCTACTTGTAATAACATGGCAGGATCCATGTGGTCCACTGGGAAGCTCTTTAGTTCTTCCACTGGGATAGCTTGGGACTTAGCTTCAATAATACGAGGGTCTATCTCGTCAGGAGGATGCACTTCTTTAGGAAAGTCAACCATTTCTGTATCAGCTATTACCATGTTGACGTCCCTAGGTCTGCCTTTCTGATGGAATTTATGTAGCACTCTCGAGCTCTCATTTGGTCATCCCATATTGTTACCACTCCATGATCGGTGGGAAATTTCACGCACAAGTGGTGAATGGAGGTGACAGTTCCTAAATCTTTCAATGCACGCCTTCCTAATACTCCATGGTAAGCTGACTTGCTATCAACTAGCAAAAATTCCATAAAGTTTAAAATCGATTGAGACGGCTCCAACATTTCCACTGTAAGTGTGATTTTACCCATTGGAATTATGTTATCCCTTGCAAAGCCATACAGGGGATAGTGATGGGGGTTAGTTCGTGATCTAAAATCATTTTGTCAAAAGTAGTTCCAAAACGGATGTTGATGGAGCTAACATTGTCCACTAGGGCGTCACAATGGTGAAAATGGACTCTCTGCATCTTCTTGAGAGAATAAAATAGAAGGTGCCTGACTCCTTCGGGAACTGCTGTTTACTATATAACTGGTCAGTGGGGGCCCTTAGCCTTTCTGGCATAATTCTTTTGGGAGTTCTTAGTTTCTCCACCAAAGTAAGGGCCTCCAAAGATTGTGTCAATTTCATAGATGGGGGCGTTCTCTGCTCGGGATTGATGACCTCTTCGTTGTTGTCCGTCCTTTAATCTTTCCTCATCATGTTCTATCCTTCGTCGAGGAGAAACATCCCGATGGTGGAGAGTGGCTTTGTCACGCCTAGATGGAGGCTGATTTTTTTTGTTGTAAATCGTTTCTTGATCATTTTGGGGACTTGCCCACCTCGGGTGATGGATAATGTCTCTGCAGTTTGCTGTGTTATGGCTGTAGGAATGATGATACGTACAGTATTCGGGGGGTTTGGCCTACCTCTAGGTCCCGAACTATGTCTTCGGCCTCGTTTCCTTCGAGGGACCTGATATGTTGGTTCAGTTTGTTGAGTATTGGTTTTGGGTGCAACATTTTTGTAGCCCAATGTGGGCACTGCGTTTAAGGTGGCCATGACAAGTGCCTGCCTCGAGTTGGGAGCGATGTTGTTGCCAGTCTAGTTCCATTGATGATCCATCAGATGGAGATGGGACCTCTCCCGTGCTGCCTCTACTGAGACTGAAGGCCTTGACTAGTCCTATTTCTGTGGTCAATCAATTCTTCGTTGATAATCTCTCGCCTCATCATTTCTAGCAATACATCATAGGTAGTCGGGTCTTGATTTTCAACATCTCTCCTGAACAAGGTGTTCATGTTTAAGCCTCCTTACAATGCTGATAGGGCCTCTCGATCAGTAACCTGAACATAATACGTCATTTTATTGAAAAAATGGGACAGAAAGCTCTCCAAAGTTTCTTCAGGCTATTGTCTCATGTCTTGGAGACGCTGGATGGGGGCCTCTCCTTCCTTTCTAACCATGAATCTCTTCAGTTAGGTATTCTTGAATTCTGGCCGGCTCCGACTGCTCCTAGGTGGTAGCCTACTGTACCAAATTTATATTGTTCTATTGAGGGTTAAATGGAAAGCTCTGTATTTCACAGCCGAGGTGGCGCCTCTCAGACTCATGTTTGACTAATAGCTATTCATGTGTTTAGCCAGGTCGCATATTCCATTGTACTTTGGTATTCTGGGCATCACGTAGTGGCCAGGTACCTGAGCATTCCTCAATTCTCGCAGAAAGGGTAGATTCTCATCATCATCATCCAAATCACAAGATCACTGGGGTCTATCTGAATCATAGTTCTCATCTGTCTCGTACCTTGGTAGCTGGGCAAAAGGGCAAGCCTAGTTCCTTGCATCTCCTCTAGGGGTGGAAAAAATGTCCAGACCAAACCAAAACAAAATTGAACCAAACCAAGTGGTTCGATTCGGTTCTACAAAAAAAATTAATAATTTTAGTTCTTCGAACAAAAAATCATTTGGTTATAGTTTTGGTTTGGTTTTTATTCTAGAACCAAGAACCAAACTTAATGTATAATTTATTTTTTGTATGAATTTGATTTTTTGTTAATTGAAGCCAACCCAATAGCCATTATTTTGGTACAGCCCATAAAATGTGTTTAGCCCATTAATTTTAATTGTATTCAATATTTGTTTTTAAACATCACTTCAATACATTATTTCAAATTCAAACCATTAAGTCCCTGAACGCCTTCCTAAATTTCTAATCCCTCAAACCTCAATAATGCAGCTTTTCTGTGCTTGATCCACGATATAAATTAGAGTTTGTTGTACATTGTATTGGCATTATGTATGACTCTGGTAGGGTTGAAGCCACAAAAATGAAGTCGATAAATTATTGTATACTTTGTATAATCAGTACAAGGGATGGGAAAGAGATACTGATGGAGCTAGTGGTAGTGATGGTACTAATGATTGAATCACTTTGTTGTATGGTTCTGATGATGATTAGAATGACTTTGATAATTTTGATTTTGGGTACAAGAAATTAAAAACTAATAAAGCAGTTTATCTGGTAAGATGAGATTTAAAGATATTTGATGGAACCAAATGAAGACACAGATGATGTAAATTTTGATATTTTGAATTTGTGGAAGATAAATACCCCAAGATTTAAAATTTTGTCAAATTTTGCAAGGGATGTGCTTGCCATTCCTGTATCTACAGTTGCTTCTGAGTCGGTATTTATGGTGTGTTTGAGCCACATTATTTTGAAAGAATATATTTTGGAATAGTAGATTGATAGAAAATATGTGGTTGAAAAAAAAAGGAAATATGATATCATCTCTTTTCTTCTTTTGTGGATAGGGTGAGGGTATGTAACTAAGGGTGTGTTTGAGCCACATTATTTTGAAAGAATGTATTTTAGAATAGTAGATTGATGGAGAATATGTGGTTGAAAAAAAAAGGAAAAGTTATTGACGTGATAGAAAAATATTATGTTATTGAAGAATATGTGGTTGAAAATAAGTAGAAGAATAAGAATGAAAAAAATAATGTGGTTCAAACACGGGCTTAATTCTGGAGGGCACTTTCTTGATTGTTTTAGGATTTCTTTAACTCCTACATCAGTTGAGGCTTACTTTGTACCCAAAATTGGTTACAAGAAGAATCTAGGCTTTTAAGAGTATCTCAAGACAGAATTTGGATTGAGGAGACGAAGTTCTATGAAGAAATTGAATCTAGTAAAATTTATTTTAGAAAATATTATTACGTTACATCTTATTAATTGTAAATGGTTTTAATATATTTTTATTTGTTTTAATTGTGTATTTTGAATTATTTTGAGGCCAATCTGTTGACCTCAAAATATGCTGTTAACAGATGTCGGGCCCACTTATGCATGTGTAAGCTAGATCCAACACATAAATGTAGATCAACGATTGAGATCACTCAAAGATTGGACATCGGAGAAGCTTAGCGACACGAGACATTTTCGTTCGGGTTCTAGCGATATAACAGGATAAGATTGTATAATAATTACCAATCACTAATAAATATGTTGCCAATAGATGTCGGGCCCACTTGTGCATGTGTAAGCTAGATCCAACTTATAAAGGTAGATCAACGATCAAGATCACTCTAAGATTGGAAGTCGGAGAAGCTCAGCGACATGAGACGTTTCCGTTCGGGTTCCGACGATATAACGGGATACGATTGTATAATAATTACCAATCGCTAAGAAATATGTTGCCAACAGATACCGGGCCCACTTATGCATGTGCAAGCTAGATCCAACACGTAAAGGTAGATCAACGATTGAGATTACTCCAAGATTGGACGTCGGAGAAGCTCAACGACACGAGACGTTTCCGTTCGGGTTCCAACGATATAACGGGATACTATTGTATAATAATTACCAATCGCTAAGAACTTAGTTTAGGGATTGCAAGTTAATATAAGATAATAAAACAAGTTGATCCAATTATCTAAAGTTGCATTAATCCTTAATTGTTACATAGTGGGGATATTTGTAGTGTTACAAATGGAATGGTGAACCTTAGATGAAATTACGTGGCCTCATCCCTTCGACCGAAGCATCAAATCCTAGCCATCGTGTTGACTTTTTTATCTTTACAAAGTATTTAATGCTCTTACATCATATTGACAAGACAAGATAAAAATATACTTTTTACAAGGTTCACATCAATCATTCAAATAAGATTTCCCTAATAAATTCAATATCTCCGCACGTGGGCCATTACTAGCTGGTGGAGCCTCGGACCTACGCCGCTTCGGCATATCCACTTCGAATTAACCGGCCTTCAAAAATTACCCGAGGGCCTCGTCTTCAATGGCTAGAGGTTCGGTATGGCCATGCCACGTGGCAGATGACGGTAACAAGTCGTAACAATTTTAACTTATTTTTGTCTCTCAATGTTTTCATCTATTACCAAATAGAGAACAATGAACAACATCATCTATATATAACATTTTTTTTAAATTCAAACAAAATAATTCAATTGCAAATAACAAAACATGTTTTGTTTTAACATCCCATCCTTGTTCTCTCAATAATTACAAGTCAGAAGCATAACACCCAAAAAATTGTTATACAAAATGAAATCTAAACAACCGATCTTATAAAAATGACGAAGCATTCTTAGAAATTAACAGTCTAATACCGTGGCTTAAGGATTTTGGTTGAAGCAAAAAAGATAATATATATCTAAGTTATTGAAGAATAAGTTTATCTAAAGTAAAAACTGTATGATCTTTAGATCATGGAGGGCTTAAATTTAAAATAACATGTCAACGTGTTCAACCAGATTATTAACGAAGCGAGTTGATGTGGAGTTCAAAGATAGAGACAAGGTGTTGATGTTACTAAATGACCTGCCAGATTTTGCTACATAAGAAAATTTGATCACAACTCTGATGTGGGGAGAAGTAACTGTGGATTTCGAGAAGATCATAGATGCTCTATTAGGTTTTATTAGAGGAAGAAAGCCAATGATGAGAGTTTTCAAGGTTAAAGGCTTGTGGTCAAGGATAACTAGGTACATGGGATAAGCAAGTTTCGAAATGGATAGAGTGAAAATAAGTTTTGATCTAAATCTAGAAAGATGAAGTATATAAATTGCTATAAGTACATTAAGCGAAAAATTTCCGAAGAAAAGAGAAGGGAAATGATGAAAAGAAATAGGGTTTTTCAAAGCCTGTGAATGTAGTAGAAGAATAAGAGTTAGAGAATGGTGATGGTTATATGCTTTCTTTTTCATCCGATCATCTTTTTCATAGGTAACGATGCATCTTGCAAATTGTTGGAATATAAAATATCAGAATTAAGAAATTGGATGGTGTTGTTAGAACGTTATATGATGTTAGTAATGTACAAGATTTAAGGAATAATCTAATTTCATTGGGTACTTTAGACTCTTAATGGGTTTATTTATATATCTCAAAGTGGAGTAGTGAAGGTGGGTAGAGGTGTCATGATAGTGATGGGAGATAGAAATAAGCACTGAATATTTATAGGTTGCTGGGCACTACATTTGTGGCCTTATAGGTAGAGTTGCTGCTGTAGAGACTAAGTTAGATAGTACAAGCTTGTGGCATATACGTTTAGGTCATAAGGTTGAGTGTGGTGTTGAGGAGCTTCATAAGAGAGATTAAAGGGTGTTAAAAGTATTCAAACTTGATTTGCAAATATTATTTTCTTGGAAAACATAATAGGGTACAATTTAAAACAACCATATTTAAGACAAATGGGATTAATATTATGTTCATACAAATGTTTGAAGGCCAGTAAGGGTAGCTTCATGGTATGTACATATGTATTTTATGAGTTTTATTGATGATTATTCAATAAAAGATTGGCTGTACTTCATCCAACATAAGTCAGAAACAATTGTCAAGTTCAAGTCGTAGAAAGCTGAAGTAGAAAACCAAATAGAGAAGAAGGTTAAATATTTATGTCCACACAATGGCATTGAATATACAAACTCAAAGTTTATGGAGTTTTATGAGCCGCATAGGATTTATAGATAGTTCACAATATGGAAGACACAACAACAGAATAGTGTAGCAAAAAGAATGAACATGACAATAGCAAAAAGAGCCCAATGTCTCAGGTTGAATGTATTGCTTCTAAAGAATTTCTAGGAAAATGCAGCGAGTATAGCATGCTTCTCGATTAACAAGTCACCTAGGTAAGTACTTGATAAAAATGTAGTAAAAGAGGTGTCGTCTGGTTTTGTGGTAGACTACTTCGGTTTGAGAGTGTTTAGGTGTCCAACCTATATGCATATTTCTATTGAGGAGAGATAAAGTTTGATGCAAAGTCTAGATAGTGCATATGGTATCAAAAAGGGACGAAAGGGTTCAAGCTCTAGGTCTAAAGGAAAATAAGGTGGTGATTAACAGAGATGTGATTTTTTATGAGAAATCCTTGTTGTAGCGTTCTCATGGAGAAGAGAAAGTGCCAGAAAATTGTACAAGCATTGAACATGTGGTATAGGTAGAGCTAGTGACTCATGTCAAAAAGGACAATATTCATAACATAGGGAGTTCTAGCCCAAGAGATCAGGAGCATTATATTATAGCTACAAACAGGCTTAGAGCACTAATAAACCACCTACTACGTATGGTTTTAAATGTTCGATTTCTTATGCACTTATTACTAATAATAGGGATATTTCTACTTTTCAGAAGGTAGTCTCAACCAAGAGAATAGTAGATATACGGGTACTATGGTGGATGTTAGGAATTGAGGAGGAAGTGACATGGTACAATATGAAGTATAGATCGCACAATTGATAATCAAGAACAAGAATTAAATAAAAGCAAACAAGAAGAAATTGGCAGAGCAACCGAATATTTTATTATCAACCAATGGAGATAATAAATACAACTTCTTCAATAATGTACTATGAAACTGAATAAAGAGCCTACTATTATAGGAGACATGCCAAAATCCTAGGTTTAACCTAAAATATGGGAACTAGGTTAAAAATCGCATAAAATTGAAAAATAAGAAAACAAATCTGCGGCCCGTTGCTCGAGCGAGAAGTGGGCGACAGCCTATCGCTCGAGCTACAGCTCGGCGACAAGCGGGCGAAGAAATTCCTGTTCCAATTTTGCTCCTATCGCTCGAGCGATAGTCGAGCGACCGTCCGCATCGTCAATCTGACTTTTCCTTCTTGGACCATATTTTGACCTCTTCAAGTCCAATACTCCAAATGCGAAGTCCTAGACCTAATTTGAACCGGATTTGGGTCATAAAACTCAACAATCTCTACCTTGACACAAATTTTGATGCAACGAACGAAGCTCCAAAATTTCTCCACCTGGAAAAAGAAGTCCGACTGCAACGAAACACACTAAACTCTTCAACTTGAACCAAACATCTCCAACACTCGAAATATATTCTTCCTCTTTCTCTATATCCAAACACGGATACAATTGAACCCAACCCCCCGGGTTCCGAAAATTCACAACGAATTCAAAATTCACAAAACAGGGTCGACACACACCGTGTAGCATAATCACCACTAAATGCTTTAACTGAAGGCCCCTGGCTAGACTTGTCACCTTCAATAACTCCAAAAGCATATACATCCATATTAGCATCCCAGTACCTATTTCTAATGGGTCTCTCCCTAACCGTTGAATACAATGGAACCGCAGACTGTGGTGGTAAAGAGAAATTACCCATATNAACTCCAAAAGCATATACATCCATATTAGCATCCCAGTACCTATTTCTAATGGGTCTCTCCCTAACCGTTGAATACAATGGAACCGCAGACTGTGGTGGTAAAGAGAAATTACCCATATTCTCCAAACTCGATAGAGTAGTATTCTCCAAAATATACCCAGATCCAACTCCCAATAGTACTGTACCAAACTGTATATCCACTACGGTACCAAATGTGTGCTAATATTTCTTCACTAATTCTGCGAAACCTTACAAGATGTATAACTGGGACTTTCTCCACCCCTCCAATACAACACGGATACCCTTCCGGACCTTCAAAACTCCACCTGCACCAGAGAACATGTACCCTCTCGATTCTAGGGTACTCAACTAGACGATGTTCTTCTTCAAGTCTTGAACATGTCGAACCTGGCCAAGTGTTCTGATTGTTCCATCCACCAACTTCAATTTGACTCTCCTATACCAGCTACTCGACAAGATTTGTTATTTTCCATAACAACAACGCCTTGCATTACCATTTCATATGATTCAAACAAATCCCAATTGGGACTCATATGAAATGCACCAGCTATATCTAAAATTCACTCCCCGTCAGGCTTGGATTCTACTTTGAAAATCATCAAAAGATCTCCATCACTTACAAAAATCTCTGTGATGTCTGCTTCATCTGAAGTCTCTGATTTCCCCCCACAATTTGTAGCTGAATTACCCTTACCATGCAGCTTCACAATCCTTCTTGACGTATCCTTTTTTCTTGCAGTAAAAATAGACTATATTCCTGAAATCTACCATCGACTTGCCATTTCATCGATCACCACAAACTACAAGAGTTTCATCATCTCTGGAACCAGCTCCAACCAAATGCTTCATCTTCTCCTTTGAGAACAAGACATCATACGCCCCTTCAATGGTGAGTGTGTCACGACTATAAAGAATCGTGTCCCTAAACAATGAAAACGAACTAGGCAGCGAGTACAACAGGATTAAGGAAAAGTTCTCTTCATCATACTTTACCTCTAACGTCTTTAGATTAGCGACAATCTCCTTAAACACAGCCAGATGATCTTCAGGTGATCGGCCTTCTGCCATGCGATGAGAATAAAACCTCTGCTTCATATACAATTTGATGGTTGGACTTTTGGTCATGCACAATTGCTCCAATTTCAACCAGAATGTAGCTGTTATCTTCTCCTTCAAGAC
>CAIGRN010015614.1:0-22028 GCA_903798345.1 Fraxinus anomala
TATGGATGAAATAGAGCAAAAAAAAAAAATGTGTCAGAAACCAACTGAGAATGGGATTCTTCTCGTACCAGTGTCTGTGCCGACTGCTTGCTGGCCAAACAGGCATTTGGGGTCGCGGTGCCACCTCCTTGGCGCCCCGACGCACATGTGATGCAACCTTGCTGCGATGTCGGGGCCTAAGCGTCCCGTCTCTGACCCAATGCTTCCAAAACACTTTCTTATCCATTCTAAAGTCCTTTTTTCCAATCAAACTCTCAATCCAAGATGAAATTTGATCCCTTATCAAACCGGACTTCCAAACCAACATTATCTAAGGCTTCGTATATGAATCAAACTTCGAAATCACATGGAATCTGAGTCATAACCTAACACCATTTCTGATATTTCAAGTCCTTTCTACCATACTTCCTACATGCAAAGAGGTCATCCAAGACCCCTTCGAGATTGGCCGAGTTGGTGGAGCAGGTGAATGCGGAGACCAAAGGTCACGAGTTTGAATTATTTGCCAACACTTCATCGGTCGAGCCTGTAGCACCGGACTTGCCTAGTGCGATTTACCTCTCCTGTGTGGTTTGCAGGCTAATGGTCGGGGCTCCGCTGGTGAGTAGTGGTTGCGGGTTCCTAAATCAACAAAAAAAAAAGATGCCCTCCAAATAAGATTATTGTTCTCCCTTGTATAGGGGTAAAGATATATTATCATAAACCCATTTGCCTGAAAACAAATCACAGCTCATAGTAGAATCATTATGCATCGTCTGCTGTTCCAGGAAGCGTCGACCATCCCCAGTTAGATAAAGAACAACAATCACAAAGTCTAAGAGGAGGATTCCTGCAATGAAATGGAAGTTGTAACGAATTTTCCATGTTCTAAGAACTAATTTACACGTGCTTGTCATTTTGCTCCAACTTCATTCAACTACCTTGTTATGTATCATCCAGAAAGAGCTAAATCAACAAGGAGCAAAGAATTTGAACGCGTGATTATTTAAGTTTTTTTTTTTTTATTAGTGGTGCACAAACATGGGTAGCTATTAATCTCGCATGATTTTGAATTATTCAGTAAGACAATCATTTCTTAAAAAAGTCAAACTAACAACTCATTGTTTGTTAGAAAAACTTAAATATCACATAGCATGAACTATGGGAAATAAATTCCTCAATTTTCTTTTGGCTACAAGTAAATCTAGAGCACGTACATTAGTATTACATTTTATCCATCTTTAGTAAGCCTAGTGCCATTTTTATCTTTATATCGGAGGTCAAGTCTATGCTCCTTTCTTATTTTAATATACAGATAAGAGTCAGTGCCAAATCCCTCACTCGAGCAGATTGCCTCGATTTGCTTGGCCTTTTGATTCCGATATCAAGGGAAGACAGCAGTGTGAAATACTTTTATCCAAGTCACGTTTGTAGCAGTATTCTTAACGAAAGGAAGAAGCAATCACACATGGAAGTTTGAACTTACTCTATTAAATTATTAATCTAATTTTTTGAATACGAACCCTTAAAAAACCCCAAAAAAAAAAAAAAAGGGTTTTTCCATTAGAAACTAATTCAAACATTGCAAGTGCAACCTACGTGCAATAGTTTAGAATCCTCATTGCCTTTTCCTTCCATGGATCGCGCCTAAGATTCAATAAAGGTACATGTTAAAGAGTTCAGAAGCCTAAAGTTAGTGGAATTAGAACCATGGTCGATCACCCTAGCGCAAATAACTCAGTGCTTAAGTCTAGAATCGTAGTTGGAAAATCGTAATGCTAATGCGCTAGAAGTATTTATTACATGTTCAACCTTGTTGCCTAGTTTTGTTAAGACAGTTAATTTGTTTCTAAAAATAAATAAAAATACACGTTTTTGAATTGACAATCCATTTGCAGAAATAGAGAAAAAGCTGTGAGATTTGTGAGAAAAAAAATGCACCAGCCGGGAATCGAACCCGGGTCTGTACCGTGGCAGGGTACTATTCTACCACTAGACCACTGGTGCTCTTTTTTATAACATAATGAATAGTTTTTATTAAATAATAAGTTGAAGTGAAAAAGGAAATACAATGAAAGACTGCCATCCCATAATCAAGTACCAAATTTCCATAGAAGATAAGGCCTCGCGCTAGAATATAAGAAGGACAAATAAACTTGCACTAATCAACATAACCAGTCTTTATGATTGATGCACGTTTCAACCTTCACGTGCTCTCACTGCAGAGTTATATTGTTACAAGTAATTGCAACTTTTCTGGTAAACTCTATTACCCATAAACATACAAAAGACATATCCTCCAGAAGACCTTTCCCGATAGTGATGCATTTGGTATATTATCTTGGATTCTGGATAAGGCCACGAGTTTGACACACGCCATGTCCACATGGACAGGATTTCACGCTACACCTGTCACACGTTCAACGGCTCCAAATCAACTCCATGTTCTTTAACTCTCCTATATAATTCAACCATCTGCACCTCAAGATTTTCATACCAAATTACTAAATCAAATTTGTTGATCCAATCTTGATCCCTTTTTGAGAAAATGTTTCTTGAAACAATTTCAGCTATTTCTCTGCAGGGTTCTAATCCTGGGCTCCTGCTAAATACAGCTAGTGCCAATGCCTTTTCACCTCCATCATCTTGTAACTTGAGTTTATTGTCATGTTCTTCCTCTTTTTCAAATCTTGCTTTGTCAAGAAAGCGCGATAATGGATTCGCAGGTTATGCCTTGTCTGAAACAGCTACTATGCCTCTTACTGGTGTTGTGTTTCAACCATTTGAAGAGGTTAAGAAGGATGAATTTATTGTCCCAATAGTTCCCCAAGTTTCACTTGCTCGCCAGAGGTTCTCAGAAGAGTGTGAGGCTGCAATTAATGAGCAGATCAAGTGAGTTCTTGACCAATTATTGTTAAAAAATGGTTCAATATGTTTAATAGGAGTTCCTGTTTTTTAAAGGTATATTAGTAGTAAATAAGTTCATTCAATCTCTAGATGATATGGTTTAATATGGTATGGAGACAAAGTTCTTGAGTTGAAGTGTCAAAATCACCTATTTATGAAAAAATCACGTGCCTGGCCATTTACCCAAAAATGATTTCCATTTGCTGCTTGTAAGGGCACGTTAAAGATAAAATATAGTCGAAAGCAGTCACTCTCTAAAAGGTTAAGCTTTTAAATGTTGAAATAAAAAGATCAAAGCGATGATAAGAATTCACTTAGTCGGTTCTAAACAAGACTTAGTTTGTTGTTGTACTAGAGGATTAGTAAACATACTTTCAAATACCTCTGATGATGAAAAAATTGTAACCATTAGTGTGAGTTATAGACTTGTAGTCAAGAAAGACTTGGTTTGTTGTTTTACTAGCAGATCAAGTGAGTTCATGTCATCTAAGGTTTTTATCGATCGCTGCTAACATATTTTTCTTGTGGTTTTTCTCAGCGTGGAGTACAGTGTGTCTTATGTGTACCACTCCATGTATGCATACTTTGATCGGGACAATGTTGCCTTGAAAGGCCTTGCCAAGTAACTACAACAATTCTCAAGTGTCTTGTTTATCATTTTCTTTTTTTTTTTTTTTCCCATTTCCTGATTTAAATGAATATATGGTGGTCAGATTTTTCAATGATTCAAGTGAAGAAGAAAGAGATCATGCTCAAAAACTAATGAAATATCAGGTAACTCACGTGCATCGCACAACAAAAAGGTTTATACTCAATTAATATGAAGTCGAATAAACTTTGAAGCATCACAAAGTGAAAAAAAGAATTAGATTTCTCTCATTTAAGTTACGGGGTTTATTTTGTTTTAAATGCAAATATAATATGCTGTTCTTTTGATTTCAACAAATAATAGAATATCCGAGGAGGGAGAGTGAAGTTGCACACTATACTAAATCCCCCTGCAGAGTTTGAACATGTAGAGAAGGGTGATGCGTTGTATGGTAAGTTTGTTACGCTCTACAAACCATACAGGACAGGGCGGAAAAAAAACCTTTCCATACTGTCCTACTATGAATATATGATTAGTTCTGATTGTTCCTGTTTCTGTCTCTTGTTTCAGCAATGGAACTAGCGTTGTCCATGGAGAAGTTAACAAATGAGAAACTTCTGAACCTTCACTGCGTAAGCCTTCTCTGACCTCCTTATGCTGTTATTTTCTAATTCCTTGGATAAATTTACACAGTTTTCCATTTAAATTCGGTCCAAGTTCAGATGAAGGATGGTTGCGGCAGGCTGACAATGAGCGTAAAACTTTGTCACAGTTAATGACATGATTTTTATCCTTGAAATGGCAGGTTGCTGATAGTAACAATGATCCCCAGTTGGCAGATTTCATAGAGACTGAATTTTTGCATGAGCAGGTAAACTTTTGTGTTTATACATACTTTTCTATCTTGGTTCTGTTTTCAATTTACACTCCCTCTATCTATTTGTTGCACATGGTAATATATGCCTAGCTATAAAACCAAAATGATATTCAATATATAAAGTGCACTTAAACAATGTTCTATGAAGTTCAGAAAACAAAAGGCAAAGGAAAAAGTATTTTTGGTCTTATCATAAATCCCTGGATTTAAGGTAATCAATAACAAAAACAAAATCTCATTCTCAATATATTTGAGGTTGATTAACTGAATCTTTTTTCGTGTCATTGCTACATCTATTGGAAGCCGTAAATGAGCAAGATTGTTAATAACCATAATGGACCGTGTTAATTTTCATCGTGTTCAAGTAAAATCACTTTTTTGAACGAGAGCATCTTTAAATCTACACAAAACATGCCCTAACCATGCGAGTGCAGCCACACAAGTGACGTGCAACAGTAGGTAGAAGTTAAAACGAAATATAGGCCTGCAGGACTATGAATACTCAAGTTTTTCCCAGTCTTTTCCAGGTCGAAGCCATTAAAAAAGTTGCCGACTATGTCACTCAGTTAAGGATGGTAGGAAAAGGACACGGTATGACTGCTGCTACAAATCTGATTCCGCATATGATAAACTCACTTTTCTCCTTATTTTCATTCTTATAAGCACTGCATTTATTTGTGCATATGCAGGAGTGTGGCACTTTAATCAGATGCTCCTCCATGAAGGTGATGGTGCACTGTGAAGGAGTCTCTGCTATCATATCAGTATTTATCTTAATTTGTCTTATGAGCACTGTATTGTCTGAATTTTGCTCTATAAAATAAAAATTATGGAGATGATGATGTTGTGTAAAGCATTATTAAGTTACATTTCCTGATTTATGGCGTGCCAGAAAGATGACTCGAGAAAATGTATAACCACAGCTTAAACTGTTTTCATACACATCCCTCACACATTAAGGTCCACGAGATTTTCACAACGTAGGCAATGAAATTTGAATTCACCACTTTGCATTAACAGTACAAGGAACGAATTAGGCTAAAGTGACATTTCTAATGAGAAGGTTAACGCACTGGTAATTTGGGAAGATCATCTTGCCTTTGGCCCTGTATCTGAGACATGAAAGTGAACTCTTAAACTTGGAGCATTCCCAAATTTCCTCTCCAAACCTGCATATACCTCAGTCTCCAATCTTCAACTCTTCCAATATTCAAGTTCACTTCATGCATAAAACAAAAGGAACCCAACAACTATCAAGACTTCCATCGCTTTGTTTTTTCTCCCCCTGTTCAGACATCAGCTAAAGCCTAAAATAAAACTGAGCTTATACAGACTGGCATGAGAAACATTCATTGCCCATTGTGTTATGAAACCAAAATCACACTCCGTGGAAGCAATTTTAGATTTGAACAGATGTAAATAAATTCACGCAAAACATCTAAGTTTGGAAAACCTTAACTTCCAATAATTGTTACCCAGCTAATCCAAATTTGAAACAAGACAGGTAAAAATTGTATTTGAAACAAAACAGATTTTTCAGCATAGATCCTATAATAACCAACATTGTACCATCAACCAGCATACAAATCCAGAAGGAAAAAGTACAAACTAATTAACATGACCAAAAGACAACTTCGAATAAAATAAGATAATTTATGCTGTGGCCGCTGATTGGGCAGCAAGCCGCTTCCTGGCCTCCTCGATGATGGACAGCTTGATACCCTTGCCCTTTGGAAGAGACACCCAAGGCTTTGTACCTTTCCCAATGGTGAAAACATTGCCTAAACGGGTAGCAAACTCATGCCCAACAGCATCCTGGACGTGGATAGTTTCGAAGCTTCCCTTGTGCTTCTCACGGTTCTTGATGACTCCAACACGTCCTCTGTTTCTTCCACCAGTCACCATCACAACATTCCCAACATCAAACTTGATGAAATCAACAATTTTGTTTGTCTCGAGATCAAGTTTAACGGTGTCATTTGCCTTGATGAGCGGATCTGGATAGCGAATTGTCCTTCCATCATAGGTGTTGAGGAAGGGGATTCCTTTCTTTCCAAACTGAACAGATCGGACTTTGCAAAGCTTAAACTACATTACCATAAAAATAAAAACATGTAAGATTTTTTAAATCAACAAGAAAATGACAGTGTTAGAATGGCTTTCATGTTCTTTACTAGTGTGTGCAAATTTGGTGCTTAATAATACTCTCCAGGTTTTCAGCAATTCAATATGAAAATAGTAGAAAAGTTCATTTAATTTAGTCCATTTTCCTTGGATGGTAAAGAACATAAACAGTACAAATATGTATACATTCACATGGACATGTCCCTACATAAATCAAGAGATAGTTTATGCCCATCCACACACTGTAATAAACAAGGGTTACACGAACAGACCTTGGCCTCCTCGTCCCTGATGGAGTGGAGCCTGAATCGACCCTTGGTATCATAGAGTAGACGGAAATTCTCATTGGTCTTTGGAATAGAAACAACATCTAGGAACAAGGTGGAAAGGGAGAAGATATCAATATAACAAAGCAAAAGAATTTGCAGCACCAATTCAGCCAATTGCTCCAATCAATGGAGTTCAAAAATCTTTTACAACATAAATGTAAACAGCATTATAAATTTTACAAAAGCACCTGGACATATCATCCTCCAGATTGAACGCTTTGGTACATCAAGTACTAAATACTAAATTATCTTGAATTCATGCACTGGAATCATAATTTAGGCCTACCAAAATTAAGCTTCAAAATGAACAAAAACATGGCGAGTGCTTACCCATAAAACCAGCCGGATAGGTCTTATCAGTCCTAACCTTCCCATCAACTAGGACATGGCGTTGCATCAAGATGGCAATTACTTCGCGGTATGTCAGAGCATACTTCAGCCTGTTGCGCATAATAAGAATCAATGGCAAGCACTCCCTGGATTTGTGAGGTCCAGAAGATGGTTTGGGTGCCTAGACAAATTACATTGAAAGGATTAAGAAATTAGCCACAAATGAGCACATGGACTTACAAAAGCATAAACACCATCATATGGATATTAAAAAAAATAGCATTAAACCACAAAACTAGAACAGAACAATCAACTTACAAAAGCACCACCAAGTTTGTCCAACATCCAATGTTTTGGGGCATTGAGCCTCTTCAAGTGTTTCTTCAAACCTCTAGCCTGTAATTCCGCACCAATACAAAATCATAAGCAATGTCATGATAATAAAAGCAGAATTGTGTGAAACATGGGGCGAACAAAATAGCAAGAGTAACCAATCGACATTAAGAGGTTTCAAGCCCTTTCTCTTTTTTCCAGGATTCGTTATACAGCTCATAAGAGCTTCCACATATTATGTCATGAGGTATTTCTTTGAAAAACTAAAGAAAAAGATATTTATTAGTTATATGGCCGTACAAAGTTCACTATATGAATCTTTTGGTACTTATTATGTGGTTGTACAAATTGGGGCAAACTCATCATCTATTCATCTGAACAGGCAAGGATATAACTGCAGTAAGTGAATTGCATTTTAAGCATTACTTTAAAACAAGAAGTGCGATGAAAATTATACAACACATTCAGGCACAGTTTTCCAAAGTATCTCAATCCCTCGTACACAACCCATCTAAACAGTCATCCAAATCCAGTAATATTTTGTTGAATGCCGACTTAAAAGTGAAATAAAAAAATTCGAAATACTAAATTGTCCATGAAAAAACAACAAATACACATCTGAATCCAAATCAATTAAGTTTGTACTTGTTCAACTTATTGCATTTAAGCTCTATAACATACAATAACAAGTCTATATCAGCATCAATACAGAGAAATCAAATAAGTATATGAAGATAGCTGACCATTTTGTTGGTGGTGGCAACAATCTACCAGGCGGCGTCTCTCTCTTCCCCTCTCCCTCTCTTTCACGGTGCGCGACTCTTCTTTAAAGCTGTGGTGAAATAATAAACCCTAGCTCTATATTTATATATGGGCCGATCCATTAAGTTAAAAGCCATGTTGGGTTTATTATGTTGAACCGGGTTGGATTAGCCTGGATCCGAATAAAATCCATTTTTTATCCTTTTCGGCCTTTAGTTTCATTTGTTGCAAAATAATGTTATTCATCGTCGCACTAACAAGCAATGTTGTAAAAATCGGACCGGACCAACCGATTCAACCGGAAAAACCGTGAACCAGCCCCTAATCCGGTCCGGAACTTGTATAGTAACAAGTCATTTACAATAGATATTCATAAAAATATATGAAATGTGTGGTTGAAAAGTTGTGAATCCCACGAAATGTATGATTAAAATTAATTGTTGATTTTGAGTCGAAATTTGATCAACTTCTAATTGATAACAAACTGTGACTTAATTTATTTGTCATTACACGTGAATAACATTACTTTTTTATATATATGATGAAAATAGTAAAATTGCGTTGAGTTAAATTTTTATATACCTCTAGTAACAATATATGTCAAGAGATAGAAAAATATCGAAATAATTTAAAACCATGGGGAGGCTCAGTTCTTTTGTACATATCTCCAATCAACAAATTTGACAATTAATCACAGTTTTTAATTTAAACCAATATAATGATTGAGTACTATTAACTGTCATCATTTGGCATCTTTAGATGTGGGTATAAAAACTTTGTTAGAATGGATTTTGATTGTTAAATTTAACTTAAATTAAAGATTTGTGCCTATTTGTTAAATTCATTGGTAAGAGAAATGACCATCATTTATTATTTATTCATGCCTAGCTAACGAAAGAGTTTTATTAGGGACTAATGAGGTGACGAATCCTCGACCCATACAAGGATCTGTCCGAGCAAGACGAAGATGGGGTCAACAAAATCTGCCCCATATTGAGAACGGGGGATCATAGTCTTAGCTAGTTAAGCTTCTTTTTTTTTTTTTTTCCTAAAAGTTTTTTAAGAAAATCGAGAAATTTTTTTTAAACAATCCCATCATATTCATAAATAAAAAATAAATGGGGATTGGGACCGACCTCGTCCGTCCCGTCCCCACTTAAGTGGGGATGGGGACGGAATAGGATGAGGAAAATCTTGGCTGATCTGGTAGGGTACCTGCTCAATTCTCATTAATTCATGACTCATGAGTTGTATTATACTTTCTTAACAATCTCACCTCGAATGAAATGTGACATATGGGTGGCAATAAGAAGATTAAATATTCTCATTTACTTATTTTGTGAACGAAACGGGACGATGTGGGATGGAACGAGACTACAATATTTTTGTCATTTCTTATGCCACATTATATCAAGCCCTTCTTGAAAGATAATATAAACGTCCCCGTCCTTGAATCCGAAAGATTGTACACTTCATCAAAGCTCCAATCTTCCAATTGCATCAAGATCCACAGCATTAAATGGTCAAAATTACCTTTGAGAGCCAACGGTGAAGTTTATCGACCTTCAGAATTTACTGGGCCCATACCTTCACTCTACCGCAAAAGGGGGGATTCATCTTAGGCATCCACGTGATTAAGTTTGGAATTTAACTCGATCATAACTTGTTAGAAACTGAGTTCCACGTTACAAGACTAACTTATTAGTAGTCTAATTTTGTTATAATTTCATTATTTAACCCATGTCTAGGTAATGCTCGAGTTTGTTTGTAATTTCCAATATATTTCATTATCATGTAAAATAAATTTTTTTTCCATGCAAAATGATGTATTTGCCCTCGTCTATATAAATAAACAAAAGGAAAATAAGGTAACAAGATGAAATAACAATAGAAAGATTACAGTGAAACTCTCGAACCTTTTTCAAAAAATACAAATTGAACATACACCCTTGTTTGATGGTCATAATTTTGAGAAAATAAAGTTTTGAATAGTGATTTTTTGGAGAATTTGTAGTTAAAAAGTATGAAAAGAATTTACGTATAAAATATTATATTGTGTAAATGATTGAAAATGAATATGAGAATTAAAGAATTTTGAAATAATGATTATCAAACAAGGACTACATTTGTATGATATACTGACGGCAAAGCCTAAACAAGGCAAGCCCAACAGTTGTTTTTCCTCTTTCACCCATCGATGTTTGTCAAACATGGGCTACAAGGCATAAGATACTGCCTTGTAGATCAGCTTTGCCTGAGATCAATTCGTCCAAGATTGTAACTTCAAGACCTCAACTTTGCACTGCAAATGCAGAGGAGTAAGAATTTGGTCCCTTTGATGTAAATTTTTTTATAATAGATTTTATGAAAAGTAATTTTTTTCAAAAATGTGTGATTAAAAAGTAGGGAAAATTAATTGGTCCACGTAAGAAATTATTTTAATAGAAAATGTGTTGTTAAAAAATAATTTTGATGGAAAATGAATTTTAAAGAATTTGTACCAAAACTTAATGAATTTTGCTACTTGTACATCAAAATTATACATAAAGGGTTACATAATATGACGTGGAGGAAAAAGATTAAATGAAAAACTGACTTTATTTTAAATCGACAAATGATAAGAGTGTCATGTGGCATTATGTAACTCCTAATTTACGTGTAGCAAGATCTAAACTTCATAGAAGAAAGCCAGAAAGAAATGCTTTTGCCACTTGGGCGGTTACAAATAAGTCTGTATAAAACGCCAGTAAATATTCAGGGGACTGTTCTCTTTGCATTTCAGTTTTGTGTTTTGAATTCATTTTGGATTTTGTGTTTTGAGCGTCCATTTTGAGATTGTTGAAAATGCACTCTTTTTATATTTTGAATAGTTTTTGAAAATTTTGACTTGATTATAACTAAAAACACACCAAGACGACAAATTTGTCATTTTGAGTTTTCTTTATAAATTTTTAACTTGTTTTCAAAAACGCGTTTTTGAAAATAGAAAAGAAAACACATTTTCATTATTTTGAAAAATTGAAAACAAAAAACGACTTGAAAATGTTAAAAGAGAATAGGCCTTAAATGACACGAAGTACCGACAGTAAGTTTCTATGACGTGAACGTATTCAAATCTTCTTGCTCAAACCCTAATTAGAAACACAAGAACCGAGGATTCTTAGTCAAACTGAACAAAAGTATTGTACAACTCGAGACAAAAATGTGTATTAGATTCCATTACAATGATCAGAACAACACAGCTCCAAACAAATTACATACTAGTTTCATTTGAAATGCCTATCACAAGTTTATCAGCTTCCAGATACTGTTACAAGTATCAAATGCAGTCAGCTTCATCTGATCAAACTCAAAATTTTCGATTGCTTTTGTATGTCTGTCCACAATATCTACGATCATCAAGTTAAAGGGCAATAAATCGCAAAGATGCTTAAAGAGCAATTTAGAATCCAACTGGATAGGCACTGCAGAAAGGGAAAAAAAATAATAAGAAAATTTAGCAACACAAAGAAACAGGGATACGTCCTGATATTTTGGATGGATCGTCCAAGTTGGGGATAATATTTGTCACGGAAGCGAACATCAATAGCTTCATCCTACAAGATCAATTAACATTGCATAAGTTGCTATGTTTCAAAATGAAGCTATAGCGTGGCATCTTCCTTTGCCAACATAAAGCTAACATGGTGTGTTGTGGCTATGCTCAAGTTAATATGTATTTAAAATAAGAATTTCTTTTAAATTGATCAAAGTCGGAAATAATTAAGTTATTTAATTTCTTTTAAATTGATCAAAGTCGGAAATAATTAAGTTATTTATTTTGACAGTAAAAAAATTAACTTTCTTCTTAAAAATAACAGAGAACTAAGTTATCCGAAAATTTTTTTGACAAAAAGTTACGAGTAACTTTACTTCTTTTTTAAAGATTAGCCAAACATGAGAACAATTTGGAACACTTTCCATTTATTAAAATGATTTAAATCACAGCCTAATAGGACATTACTAGTTACTTTTATTTATACCTAAAATGAAAATACCTGCTCTATCTCAATATGATTAATATTAGTTTGGCTTGAAAACAATTTTGACCATTAATGGAGTGTGTTTTGACTTTCAATCCTACCATACTATGCAGGTAGATATAGTCAGAAATATCTAGGGAGGCCTTTATATGGTAGAATTATTTGAGGATGTAGCTATATCTTTCAAATGTAACCGAAAAAAAAAAACTATGTTAAAAACATAATTTGTGCCTGTGATCTAAGCATCAAATTCACCGTTCAAGGTAAAACAAGGGGAAAGCAGCTGGGGACATTCACTTGAGGAGGTCCAACTTGGACTAGGGAACAAGACACTCTCTAACGTAGTTGGTAGATATGTAAAAAGACACAAAACAGGAGGCTAAGAACTGCCAGCACCGTGCAAGAAATTGCAATGAGAAGAAAAGAGAACAGCAAAGAAACAGCAGTGTCTTGGAATACCTTTTATGTAACAGATTACAGCAGGATATAAAGACAACAAATACTTGCCACGCATTTCAAAATTTTCATAGCTTGAAGTAGATGCCATAATACTTGCATAAATGCAAAAGTTACAAGTTTTCGTGTTAGACTTACTGCGCTCTCAACTCTTCTTGCTCAAGTTTCTTTAAGTTTTTCCTTTGCTCTTCAATAGAATCCCTTTCATGCTCCAGATCATCAATTTCACTGACAATGACTGTGTAAATCATAATACAGAATTGTTAATCAAGCTATTGTCATTAAATCAAGAATCAGTAAGATGCAACTTAAATTGAACAGATACTCATCTAAACGCATCCTTTAGCATATGTTCTTCCTTTTGTTCCTCTTCCAACTCTTTCTGCAGCAAACCTAGTTCTTCATCAGTAGCAGTTCCAGATTTGGCAGCAGCCGCTTTCAGCTTGCATGCAACAATTCTCTTCTCGTACTCTAAGACAAGTAAGTAGAAGGAAAAAAGATCAACCTATATTAACCTGTCATGCGGATCATACACGCTTCAATCAAATAATAATTATCACTCTTGAAAGGCTTGTTGATGCTTAAACGGGGCAGTAAAAACATTCTATATAATCTCATATAAACCACCAAACCAAACCATGAACCAAAAATATGAATTTTATCTTGCATCCATTAGAAGTGCGAATCCTGTGGCATGAATCACAGAGTAAGAACAACCAATGAACCGTGTAAACATAGACAATATCTCACTCGCATAATTCAAATCAAATAGAATAAGCAATATTAAAAGGATAACTTCGCAATAGTGCAGGACAGCAAAATGTATCATGCAGGAGTAACAAACTAATCTACTCGTGCCATTAAAGCATCTAGTTCCCACCATCAAATGGGCATCGATTAGTAACAATAATAGCTATTGTAACATAATTTGATGTTAATACAAATTTAACTAAGAAAATTGAAAACTCCCTAGTCCTTGAATGGATTTTTGTACTTCGTAGAGATCTTTATTACATTGGGATTGAAGGGCTTTGCACTTGTGCAGAATTTGCTTGACGTCATTAATGTCTTTATCACATTTCAAGATTTGCACTAGGTTGTCGCCGTAGGTTATTAGCTCTTCCATATCCACCTTTCTTGATGTCTCTCCCATACTTGAGTAGACAAAAAAACTGTGTTTATGTTTTCAGTTTGATTGTGAATGGGAGAATTTTTGAGAGATGGGACTGGGGTTGAGTGTTCTTTTCCGGGGATGTGATTTGAACAGGGAGGAAGACGGAAAAGTCTCGTACTCATTTTGGCGAATTTTTGTAAAAATAATGCTAGTCACAGAGTTACATAATTGAGTGGCCACACTAATACCAAATATAAAATTGGGTCATCATTTAATCCTAATTGTTTATGAGCATGATTCAAACTATTTTTTTATTTTTGTTAAAAATACATTTTAAAATAGTGATTTAATGGAGAATGTGTGATTAAAAAATAAGAAAAATATTTTAAATTTGCACGTAATATTATTTTATTAAAAAAATTATGGTTGAAAATAAAATAGAAAAATATATTTTGAAAATAATGTAGATTAAATAAGGACTACAGCCTATATACAGTAAGTTGTCAAAAAGGGAACGAGATTTTTTATTTGATTGAAGAAATTTTTATCCAATCATATATTACCACATTATTTGTATGTTGAACAATCAATTTTTTAATAAATTGTTTTGTAGTTTAAAACTTAAAACAATTGTATTACATATATATCACATCTTACAGATTAATTTATCAATAGATGATGTAATGAGATTTGATAGGTCAAAATGTCATCAACCAAATAAAAAATAAAAATAAAAAACTCTCCCACTTTTTTTTTCAACACCTCATATATCTGTAAAAGATTATGTAAATGATTGTACAAAAAGCATTTTTTACCTTAAAAATAAGTTTGCACCTTTTGATTTTGCTAAAAAAAAGTTGATAAAAATTTATATAAGTCGATAATTAATTTTAATCAAATGCACATTTTATGGAATTTAAATTTTTTATCAATTTTTCATTCATACATTTCATCTATTTTTATCAAAGATATATTATGATTTTTAACAAAACTAAATCGAGGCTTAAAAAAATGTTTGACCCTTATGGCTTAGCTAGGAGTGTCTGCGATTTGATTTGAACCGATTTTGTAGGAACCTAATCAAATCGAACACCAATTAAAATCTTAAAATGGAACAATAGGTTCCATATCCAACTATATAAACAAACTAGTGGGGTTCGTTCTGATTCTTTATTTTGAAAAATTATAAAAATTAAGTATGAAATTATTTGTCAAATTGAAAATAAGTAAAAATAGAGTATGAAATAACATGTCATTCTTGTAATATAACAATATAAAAAATCAATTAAATCCCTAGCAAACAAAAATTCACTCCAAAACTCAATATAAACTCATAAAGACCGAGATACGAATAAACTATTAAACATGGTATAAACGATAAATATGAATCGAAAATTAGGTTTTAAAAAAATTCGTTGAACATTATATATTAAGCTAGTGTTTGGCCCCCATTTCGTAGAAATTATAAATTTTGTAATAGTGATTGATGGGAGAATGTGTGGTTGAAAAATAATGAAAAGTTTAAATTTTCGTGTAATATTATTTTATTTGGAGAATATGTGGTTAAAATTAAGGAAGATAAAAAAAAAATTAAAAAGGGGCCAAACACTAGCTAAAAATACATGCAATATTTATAGCATGACTATCTTTAGTAATTCTCAAGGATCTTGTTCTTGATGGTCGACCGCTTTGAAAATAACGAGAAATTTGAGTTATTGTAAAATATTGAACAAAAAATATATTTTTTCCTATTAAGTTGAATTACAATTATGAATTTGTGAAGTATTTAAAAATTATTTATTTTTGAATTTTAATTATCCATTAGGTTTTGCTACTACAAAGGAAAGAAGAAGAAGCTATGGAGTATGGTATTTTGACATGAGAAATTCGAGAGAATCGAATTCACTATTGATTATCAAGTAAACCAAACAATAAAATGCTCTTTGCAAAATAGTATCTCCAAAGAGCTTTAAAGAACCAAATAGGGGTTGAATAATCAAGTAAACATGTTTTCTTTTACATGATGTTTGAGCCTTTTTTTTTTTCAAAAATAAATTTTGGAATAATGATTTGATGAAGACTATGTAGTTAAGAAAGAAAGAAAATTTTTAAGTTTGCGCGTAATATTATTTTATTGAAAAATGTATAATCGAAAATAAAAGAGAAAAATATTTTAAAAATAATGGGGACCAACCAAAGACTTAATAAAAACAAATTTTAATTTATCATTTTTGACGAAGCATAGAGTTTCACGGATTTTGCTAAAAATCATACTTTTAATAATTTGTTATAAAAATTGATAAAACATATTGTTGAAATATTCATAAAAATTGCAGATCCCATAAAATATATGATTATAATAAATTGTTAACTTTCACTTTATTTTTTGTCAATTCCGTTTAGTTAAGCATATTAGGAGTAGCATAGTTGGAGTGCACATTAATATTTGACAATGATGTTGGAAAGTTTAGGTTTCTCTTTATTTAACCCTTTAAATCAGTCTTTTTGGATGATCGTAATAATGATGTATGAGCCAGTCTTAATTTTAGAGTGCTCTTATCTTATAAAAATTTGGTTATCGGTATAATGCTCTTAATAGTTTAGTAGCTTATGAATTGAGTTAGTATTGTAATTCTTTTTTATGATTTACCAGCAAGTAGATCTTCTTTCATAAGTTTACTTTTAAATTCTAGTCCAAAGAAAATGAAGTACAAGAAGTTTTTGAAAAAAACGTTGAGAAAGTTGTTAGCTAGGTTTTCAAAGGTGCCGATTATTATTAAAGCACATAATAACAATCACGAAAAGTAATATATTAAATCAAATTCAAGTCAATGTATATTGATAGAATCAGTCAAGTAACTGAATCCTACAAAAATGTAAAGTCATTAGTTTGTTATTTAATAGTTGTTATCTTTTCTTTTTTTTAGATAAATATTGGCCACAGAAGTGGTGGAGAGTTGTTAATCTTATTTCATTATAAATAGGAATCAATGTGTGGTAGGTATTCATGGTCCACGGTTATAATTCAATAAAGCTATAAACAAATTTTTATTCATTTTAAAGTTCTATTTTTTTAATTTTTCTTCTTGGTATTGTGAGCACTTTGGACACAACAATTCTTCTCTTCCAACATGATTTCACTGCCATAAATGTTGGCCACAAAAATGGTGGAGAGTTGTTAATCTTATTTCATTATAAATAGGAATCAATGTGTGGTAGGTATGTATGGTCCACGGAATTCAATAAAGTTTTAAACAAGTTTATTCATTTTAAAGTTATATTTTTTAAAAAAAAATTATCGGTATTGAAGTCATTGTGAGCACTTGGCTCTCAACAATTATTCTCTTCCAACATGATTTCACTACCATAAATGTTGGCATCTCATTACACTCAGATTCATCTACCAATTACCTCATATGGCGTGAAAAAGTCTTAATTCTTGTAAAAAATTCAAGATATGGTTGGTCATCTCACCATGAAGACCCTGCGAAAGTCCGTTGTTATATCACGAATGAGACGATCATGAAACCTAAACCAACACTCACTACCAACTATTGCATATGTAGCCATACAACAATCCGATCCTCACTTATAGTAACTTTCGTCCACCAAATACATCACATCAAATTCAAAAAACACCACAATTTCGTACCAAAATTAACAAATAAGTTCAAGAACATGTTGATCATCTCACTATTGAAAACCCTACCTCTACTAAATACATCACACTAATTCCAAACACCACATAAACAAAAGAGTTAAGAAAAATCCAAGATCTGGTCGGTCACCATGAAGACCTTGCAAAAGTCCATCATTATCTCACGAAGGAAACGATCGTGAACCTAAACCAAAACTCAATACCAAATATTGCATATGTAGCCATACAACAATTTGATCCTCACTTATCTTACAATGATTTTCGTCCACCAAATACATCATAACAAATTCAAAAAACACCACAATTTCATACCAAAATTAACAAATAAGTTCAGGAATATGTTGGTCACCTCACTATTGAAAACCCTACATCTACTAAATATATTGCACTAATTCCAAACAACACCACATAAACAAAAGAGATAAGAAAAATCCAAGATCTGATTGGTCATCTCACCATGAAGAGTCGGTCGTTATCTAACGAAGGAGACGATCGTGAAACCTAAACCAAAACTCACTACCAAACTATTGCGCATATAGCCATACAACAATCAAATCGTCACTTATCTTACACTAATTTTAGTCCACCAAATACATCACATCAAATTCAAAAAACACCACAATTTCATACCAAAATTAACAAATAAGTTCAAGACACATGTTCGTCATCTCATTAATGAAGACCCTACCTCTACTAAATACATCACACTAATTCCAAACAACGCGACCAAAAAAAAAAAACCCTCTTACCAAATAAAAAATGAGTTAATTGTCTGGTAAAAGTTTGATCCTCTCCTTCGTCAATGGAACATCATAACACTTTATGAAGAAAACATTGATGTCATTATTGGCTTAGACACAACCATGTAATCTGGGAAGCACTTAAAAATGTATATTCACAAGTTTTACAAGAACTCGAATTCACACTACAAATGTGAAATATCTTTGTAAGCATGAAGATAAAAATCATTGCTGGCTTGTTAGTGTCCAAAGGAGCTTTCAATTATTTCCAAACCAAAATGTACCTTTAGCCCCAACATAGTTTGTGGATGGATGTTAGCAATGTATCACAATTTGACATCAAAAATGATGAGGATCAAATGAATGATAAGGAGATCAAAAAATCTTAGAGTGATAAGGTTTTATATCCTTGTAGTATTATTAAAATCAATGGAAAGAATTAGAATGATCAAGAAGACTCGGGGTCAGTAAAATTCAAACCACAAGATAATACCAACAAGATGAGAAGATCAAATCTTGTATGATCTATCAGCACAATCTTGAAAAATAATGTATTAAATTAAATTCAAGTCCAGTTACATTGATAAAATTAGTCAAGTAACAGGGTCCTACATAAATGCAAAGTTGTTAGTTTGTTTATTTGATAATTATTATCTTTTCTTTAAATATACGCTGGCCATAAAATAGTGAAAACTTGTTAATCTTATTTCTTGTTTGTTAAATCCAAATTATAATTTGCAATTTTTTTTAGTCAAAATCATATCTTAATTGAATTATATTAGAAGTTTATTGAGTTGTAATCAAAATCAAAATAGTTAAAGATTGGTAGTATAATTCTTGAAAGAGTTCAAGATATCCAAAAAGATCACATATGATCATTAGAATGTAATTAAAAGTCTAAAGAGTGTGAAAGAGGTGCACAAGTTATGTTCCAAACTCTCAGACGCAATTTGCAACACATTTCTCATATAGAAAACATTGGAATTTAGACAAAACTATTCAAAAGAATTGTCTACCTTTGAGTTAACTTTCCAATACATTTTGAATTACCTCAATCAGACATCGAAAGAGAAAGTTATGACAAAATTACTGACAACTGCTAAGTTGATGCTCGCTCGTTGCTGGCTTCGAGCTCGAGCAACGGGTTGAAGTTCACATTCTGTTTATATATATATATTATTTGATGATACAAAATATTCATTTATTCAAATATTCAACCACCACATATTATTTGATCTATAAATTCTTCCAAAACATATTTTGTTGATCAAACCATATTATTTCATATTAAACCACAAATCAAAACACACATAATCTTTTGATCAAATACCAAACCATTTAATCCATTGGAGATAAATCAATACCAGGGATTAGGAGCTATTGCAAAAGAAAAATTTAGGAGGACTGAGGCGAGATATCAAGAGTTGGGATCTGGCATTAGGAGTACGCAGTCCACGAGGGCTAACGTATAAGCTAGGAGTTAGGATTTGTTTTGAAGGAGCACACCTCTAATAGGATCAAGGGAAACTGTGGGAATTGGGATCAGAAGTTCTACGATATAGACGAGATTGGACTGTACTGTAAGTTTGCTTCAATTTATAGTGGATTATTGACTGATAAAGTGTCCATAGTTTTTATGCAATTGAGGTTTATCCATGGTTATTTTTGGTGTTGTTCACTGCTTTAATTATTGATTGTGGTATTCAAATTTAGGATAAATTGATTTATTTGATCAAATCATCTAGAAACAATTAAAAAGTGACTTGTTATTTTTAATTGTGTAATTCCGCACGTTGGGTCTGAATATTCGATAATTTAAAACTTTCAAGAGGTATCAGAGTTTTAATTGCGATCATTGATCCAAAAATTTTGTCTACATGAGTCAATCTCATTCTAATAATGGATTCGATGGTGATATAGATATTCAAGAAGTCTATGACCAATTGTTTGAGGAGTACCTTAAGTAAAAAATGACGGATTACTCTGCTTTTAAAAAATTGAATAATTTTGAATTAGAAAATGAGAGTCTTGTAGCTAAACTTGAGGAATCCACTTGAAGTTTAAATGAATTAATAGTTGAGAAATAGTCATCAAATGTTAAGGTCAAATCTCTTATAGTGATCTAGAAAAATTAAATACCCAACTCCAATCTTTTTCTAGAAGATATAAGAAAATTAATAACATGATAGGTATGAATAAAACAATTGGGGATAGAAGAGGTATATGTTTTAATGAAACAAATTTTCATATTGCTTATTCTTCGAAAAATAAATGTGTATCTACCTCAAAGCCTAAGGTTTAAACTTAAGACCTAAAGTTACTCTTATGTTTAACCCCATATGCCATTATTGGGGTAAGGTANCGAAAAATAAATGTGTATCTACCTCAAAGCCTAAGGTTTAAACTTAAGACCTAAAGTTACTCTTATGTTTAACCCCATATGCCATTATTGGGGTAAGGTAGGACACATCTATAATATATTAAATATCACATCAAGTGAGAATCATTTTTTGACGATTGTGACCCTACAATAATTAAATTATTTCAATAATATATTATTTTTCGTTTTTCAATATGTATTTAATTTATTTAACCATTTAATTACCATCAATGTACATGCACATTTGACGGGTTTATTTCACCTGTGTGTTTTCATTAATGTATGAATTTCCTATTATTAATTCTCAATTAAATAACATTTCATTCATTTAATTAATATTCATATTTATTGTGCATATAATGTTACTAATTCTAATTACAAGTTAATTAAAATCTCACATTTAAAATTTAAAATTTATTAAATATCACATCAAGTGAGAATAATTTTTTGAACGATTCTAACACATCAAGTGAGAATAATTTTTTGGACGATTCTAACCCTACAATAATTAAATTATTTCAATAATATATTATTTTTCATTTTTCAATATATATTTAATTTATTTAACCATTTAATTATCATCAATGTACGTATACATTTGACATGTTTACTTCACCTGTGTGTTTTCATAATGTATGAATTCCATATTATTAATTATCAATTAAATAACATTTCATTCATTTAATTAATATTCATAATTATTATGCATATAAATGTTATTAATTCTAATTATAAGTTAATTAAAATCTTACATTTAAAACTGCATTTTATTATTCACGTCCATGTATGATAATTAAAATCAAATTTTAATTAATTGAAATTAAGTATCACATTAAGTGAGAATCATGTTTTGAACAATTTTAGCCTTACTATAATTCAATTATTTTAATAATACCTTACTTTTTTATTTTTCGATATGTATTTAATTTATTTACCCATTTAGTTATCATCAATGTACATGTACATTTGATATATTCATATCACCTGTTTGTTTTCATTAACGTATGAATTCTCTATTGTTAATTCTTAATTAATTAACATTCACATTCATTTAATAAATATTTATCTTCATTTATACATTTCAGTATTATTAATTCTAATTATAAGTTAATTAGAATTTCACATTTAATAATGCATTTCATTATCCACATCCATGTATATTAATTAATATCCAGTTTTACTTAATTGAAAATTAAATAAATAATTTAACATTAATTGTCACATATATATTCCCTGATATTAATTCTAAATTAATTAATATTTACGTATATTCAAATATTATTTTTATAATATTTATAAAGTATTTCATAATAATGTGCAAAGCACGTTCAACGTTGATTAGTAAGATCTAAGTGTTGCGAGCTCTTAAATATAAACAAAACCAAAAAGGTAGGTGTCCGATTATCAAAACCATTGATACAAAATAGG